>VZRZ01005265.1:1104642-1149177 GCA_013398175.1 Climacteris rufus
CGCGCAGGGCCGGCCGGCGCGGGGGGGCCGCAGCCGGATCCACCTGCGGGATGCGGCCCCGCTCCGCGCCCCCCGCACCGGAGCCACAGCGCGCCGGGCCGGGGGCTCCCCCACGAGAATGGGATGGGAGCGAGGGTACCGGGCCCCGCTAACCGCCGGGTGATACTCTCAGACACGGCTCGGAAGGTCAGCACTTTACACCAGTCTTGGTCACAGGCTCCCCGACACCGCTCCTTCAGAGCGGTCTTGGGCCAAGATTCGATTTAGCCAGTACCAGAAGTGCACCAGAAGAAAACGGTGACCCTTCACTCGGTCCTGCCCGACTTTGACCCTTACTTCCAGACGGCACCTTCAAAATAGAGTTCTGTCCCACTCCCCACTAGGATAACCCCACCATCCCCTCCTACCTGCAAATCACAAACACGTCAGAATACCATATTCTCCTGTATATGGTCAATAGGAGCCTTACCCTCTTCACCCAATTTTGTCATTCAAGCCGGCTATGCAATTGACTTCTCCTAGTCTATCTGGCTCAGCAACTCAATGGTTACATTCAGCCATATCAAAACCCCAAGAAGCTACAAGAAATGATTGTCGAAGCCTAAATTTGCTATACAAGGGAGAATTACAAGTTGACTCTCCAGAGTACTTGGACTCGTATTGCTAAGAACACAAGCACAGTGCTGCCTACCAAGACAACTGAGCTAGAGAAGTTCCCATTTCATAATTTCCCAGTGCATCTTCCCAAAAAAACATGCCCATCCAAACCTGTGTGCATAAGAATCAAAAAGGACAGAGACCTGATCATGAAAAATAAACTAGCAAGTAAACCTCTATCTTCCTGTTAACACTAATTTCCTTGCCAAAGCAGCAGGCCATGCCCTACATTTTGGATATCCTTTGCAGTCTAAAAGTAGATCAATAAACAGTTTTGCTAAATCTGATTTAATTTCCTCTGCCATGGGACATGTTCTTCAAGTCTCCAAGAGATCTCCCAGGCTGAATTATTTGTACATCAGCCAAGCAAGACACAAAGCTGGAGAAGCAGTACAAAGGAAAGGGGAGTCAAAGCTGGTTCTTAAAAAGAAGGGGGCTATTTTTCTGAGTTACAACCGAAAATCTGGTCTTTGTACAAAGTGACACTATACAGAAAGACAGACAACACTATGGCCCAGATTCTGGGACAAAGGCCAGATGTGTATTTTCATAACATGATTAGAGATCTACAGTAATTAACATAGGAGGCCATTCAGGTCACTAGAGGTAAGGCTGTGTCAGCATTTGCGCAGTAAAACCCTATTTGTAGGAGCTTATAATTAAGCTATAAAAGTCATGATGAAGCTGTGAAAGAGTGTGCTTAAAAGTGATTTTCCTTCTTTAAAGAAAAAATATTTAAATTGGGTATTCCACTTGTGAAATCAGGAAGACCAAAAACTTTCAGTCTACAGACAGTTATTTCAATAAATATTAGTATAAGAACCTTGGTCTCTGCCTAAAAATCTTTTCCAAGGATATTTTTTTAGTAGGTACTGCAATTCTTCAAGTTTAATGGCATTTATACATCTTTTACTCCCCAAAATATTCCCTCAAAACACACTCATCTACATAGACTCATCTAATAAAAGTAAAGCCCCAAAACAACTCAGATACCGTGTACATGACACTATTCCCCAACATCTGTCAGTGAGAAACAGAACCAAGACCACAAGCACCACACACAGGAGTTACAAGTGAGTTACTGAGTGAGCCATCCAAAGAGAGGTGGGATCAGCCATGTGACTGTTTTTGCAAAGGTTCTTTGTCAGAGTGCTTTACAGTCCCTTATGGAATAATAGATGAAATATGGAAATACTCTGTTAAATAACAAACCTCTCCAAATCATTCTGTATTGTCCTCCTCCATGCACACAGAAATATCACAGACTTCCATAGCTACAAAGCCACAAACTGATAGCCAGAGTCGGAGTGCAAGTCATTCTTTTGACAGCTGTGACAAACATGCTTCAGTACGAAGGTCCAAAATGTTGAATCCAAAAGCTCCAAAGCCAAGGGTTTTGCACATACAAAAGTGCAAGTACATAAAGGACCTAGCTGAAAATTCTATTTTTAATCAAATGTAACTAAGCTATTTTTTGTAACATTCTAGGAGTATATCCTATCAAAAAAGAGAATTAAGAGAAAATAATACTTAGTCTCTTATTGACTTATAATTGAATTTTAATTCTGTTTTCCCTTTTTCTTCAAGTTGGCATCTTTCACTATTGCATCTGATTGTAAGCCATACTTCCAAGCATGTCCAGTAATTTTGTTGGTATTACTCTATTACAGTAGTAATGTCACTTCTCATCCCAAAAGCTCACTCAAAAGAGTGAGCTTTAATATTGTGAGTTAGGGCAGGATTTAATATCCAGTTTGAACTTTTTGTACACAACTAGGTATTATTTTCAAGCTTTTTTATATGAAGGGTAAGAAAAAAAGAGGGAGTTCTCAAATAATCAATAATTGAAGAAACTTCATCATCAAAGCAGGTGTTGAATCACGACATGCAGATAGATACACGTAAGTTTTAAGAATACTTAGGATATGATATTAAAATAAATAATTCTGTGGTATATTTATGTCAGATTAATTTTTTTCTTTATATATATTTCTAGTGCACTACATAAATGAAATAGTGAGCATTTCTACATTTCCTTTTACAGCGATAAAGCTTCTAAAGTAAACGTCAATGGGGAAAAGGGGAAATATTCTTCTTGTTCAATAACATTTTGAATTTATGTCAGAAACTGACCCAATCCCTGCCTGGTGTCATCCCTCATAAGATATTAAAGACAGCAAAAGTTGACTTTTACTCTTCTCCTTCCTAAAACAGCCTTTTACCCCTCTGGCCTGCAGCAAGCCAATAACTCAGATATTCTCTTGAGTCACAATCAACATCTTAAATTCCGACAAAGAGAGGTTTTGTTCCTCAAAAGCTGTTCACAAGGAGTATGTTTTATATATAAGCTGAATTACGTTCTAAAGGCTCAGACCACTCTCAAAGCACATGGTAGGCATATAGTATAGATTTTGGAGGCATATACCTCTCTATCTGGGCTTGGCATAGAAATGGTCAGGGGTGTAAATAATTCCCACCATCTTGAACATCACTGACATAGCTCTGTATATACAAAAATAATTGTGTGATAAGCAGCTGCTCCATAATGAAAACCTAGAAATCACAGAGCTCAAGGTCATGAGAGGTCTTACAATACAAGTTCTGGTTTCTTACCTAAAGAACACTCCCTAATTATCAGGATTGACTTCCTCCACCTAAGTCCCAAGAAGGTATTCTGATATAATCAGTGATGCTATATATACAGGTATATTTTCATATGCTGTCATAAAAGCTGTCACAGAGTCCTAGCATCACTTATTGGCCCAGTATCACTCACGTTTTTACTGTCATACCTTTCTGTCAGTTTTCATTTTGTGATCAATATATGGTTATCATTTAAAAGAAATACTTTATTTAAACCATTTCTCTGAATACAATTCCTTTTCTAGGAAGACATCCTGGGAGTATTGGCTCATCTCCCAGTTTAGCCATAAAATATGTCACTCTACCATGATGGAGGGGGAATTGCTACTAAGCAAGACTGAACTCCACAGAGCTGTTAGTTACAAAACGGAACATGAGAATGACTTATTTTAAAATGTCCCCATAGTAGAAATATGCTTGAAGCCTAATTCATTCATTTACATCTATGTCCAATTCTCTCACCATGTTCTTAATTCCAAAACGGACCTGCACTCTGTCAGACCTAACATGGTTGCCAGTAGATTTTAGCAACATAGTGAACAATTTCACACACTATTCAAAATCAGAAAGGACTAGGGTTAGATCAGTTTACCCTCTCTTGATTCCTGCCTAAGCTCAAACCTCAAATACACTGGTAAATAAAATGCATGCACAATACACACTAATTTGAATGCTCATACTGTGCATATTTATCATAAACGTATTTCTTTAATGAAGGGAAATATTTTCAAAAATTGCAGATTATTTTCAGCTTGTTACAGGTTATTTTCTATTTCAAGTAAAACAGCAAATTAATTTCTAAGCTTCCAGGGTGGGGGGAAATCACTATCAAGCAGCCAAAATTCTTTTCATTCTATTTTTGTCTCATTGATCATAGGAGATGAAATAGTAATGGGTGGACTGCATTTCATACTAATAAAAAAAAAGATGTGAACTACCTTTACATATCAAAAGGAACATCCCATCAATAACCTACTCCTAAGACATTTTTTTCCCTGTAATTAGAAAAACTATTCTGAAAAGAAGGTAAAAGGGGGAGGGGAAAAACATGAATTCTGGCAGCAGTGTTTCCTCTCTCCATTCTTCGTCCCTAACTGAAGATAAATAACCATCTGGATCATTGTACTGCCTTTGTGACAGGTGGTACTCAGTTATGTTTCTCATTTGATTGGAAAGCGGTAATGGCTCTTTAGCAGCTCTCTCTTTAGCTAATATAGTCTGTCTGAAATTATTTGACTCTAAGTTAATTCATTTAAAATATGATCCAAAAAGTTTCAGTGCTGATTGGGACGTATTCTTCAATTGCAACATAATCTCTTTCTTCCTATTGGCATCAGAACTGGAAAAAAAGTACTCTAATAATTGTCTAATATAACTTCTCACATTGTTCAGCCAAAGAAAGTAATGCCAGTGAAATATGTCTATGTCCACAGCTCAATCCCACAACTCCTATGACAGAGAGAGACAATCTGTGTTGGTAAAGAACACCAAATATTTGGTACTTTTGTAATTTTCTCCAAAATGGATCCTCTACCAAAGGTCATTAATTTTTTCTGATTCTAAGCTGGGCCTTTGATTTTTGCTATAAAGTCAGTATTAGAGAATATTATTTTAAAATCTAAACTAAAATTAGGAGGTGCTAGAGACTCTTAAAATACTGCCTGAAATTAATCAATACTTTGTTTCTTAATTCTTAAGATAGCCACCCTTTCTAGGCTTATTTCTCAAGTGAAAGAAATTCCTCAGACATATCATCCATTTAATCCTACTTTGTAAATAAAATATGTTGAATCAGGCCCTGATTAGTCACTGACCTAAATAATCCTTCAGAAAGATTAAGCGACCTTAATTTAAAACCTGCAAGGGAAGGAGAATATACTCTTTCTTGGTCAGTTATTCTAACAGCAAACTATAACTAAACATGTATCTTACAGATGTAAGACATCATTTATCTGGATTGAGCTTCAAGTCTTTGGATTTTGCTACATCTTATTTCTAGGCCAAGAAGTCCTCTACCATCAGGAATTATTTCGTTATAAAGGCAGGTACTGTATTAATATTTCTCTTCCTTTACAATGAGTCTAACTCTCTGCTTCTAATCCTTCTCTGCACCATTGTCATGACTCCTCTGAAGTATTCCCATTTGCACAGGAACACCACAAAATTACAAAACTTGGCCTAACAGTGTAGCATTAGGAAGCCAGACTATACGCCTTTGACCTCTAGATCATCCTGTTTTCCACATCATGAAACATGGTTGTTCCCTTAAGCATTGCACCCAGTTCCTAACTGGGGCATCTACAGGTCAGATGATGGTTATTGAAGAGAAATGAAGGAGGCTGGCTGCAGCTTTATTTGTTTGCAATATTTGAAATTTGCAAATACATACTGAAGTAAATGTAATGAAGTATCTACTTTCACATTTTAAATCCTAGTCATATTCTTTGGCTGGCACTTGCCTTAGGCTACAATCACTTCACCAGGGAGTTTATCAGCCTCTATAACAGACCAGACTGATCACGTGGCCTTACTGTGATTGAGCAAAAGGCACAGAACATCAGACAGAAGCTTTTCCATAGGTATTCATGTAACTATAAAAATAACTATGATTTGTGATGTGTACAATTTATGAACAGTCATATTTTGCACATATACCTAAGACACCAGAGCTATCTGTGTTAGCCCCAGAAACAGAAACACAAAGCTGTGTAATGCTGTACCCATTTTTCTCATTACAACTTGGGTAAGGTGTGTTATCCCAACTTCTGGGATTTTCAACCTTGTCTTGAGTTGCAGCAACTGAGGGATTTGTTTGCAACGCCACTTCAGCTAAATCAGTTACTCCTGGCAGAAAAAGCACCCACTTCCTCCTCAATTTTTCAAAATACAAAGTTCATTCAACTCATGTCAAATCTAAATAGAGAAAAAGAAGAGAGGAAAAAAACTTCACAGAAAATTATTTCTTAATTACAATTTTGAAAAAAAAGCTACAAAAATTACAAATATTTCAATAAAAATTCCAGTCTAGACTGCTTGTAACCCTGAAGTTCCTCAATAAATCAAAGTAGTGCTGCAGGTAAATTATGGAGCTGGCAATCTAGATCCCTCTCTACCCATCACCTTTGATAGGAACCCAGCCCTAGTATCATGGAGTCTGCTTAACAGGTGAGATTATTTTCTCCTCTTTTGGGAGCATTTCTGAGATACCAATAAAAGTGAATGAACACTAACTCTTCCTGTACTTTCTAAACCCACATTTCTTACATGCTAAACAGCCTTTTTGCCATACACAAGATTTTTATAACAAATACTTTAGAAATTATATCACATGACAATTGTTCACTGTAAGCATGTTTTACTGTTTTCATAATTTGCGGCTCTCGACTAGATTTTCACAAAACCAATAGCGACATGTAATACATTACTCATGAAGATGACAGTGTCAGCTTTAAAAATGCTTCTTTTGTTTCAAAATACCACTTTTGTCAGTTTTCCTGTTCTAACCACTACACAGAGGAAAAACATTTGCTGTGTTAATGCTGATCTTCTAATGAAATAGAAATACATGTCCTTCCATGTTACATTTCCAGACAAAAAAATCTTACCTGAAATCCAGGATCTTGACTGGCTCACCATTTCTCAAGACCAGCAGCTGACATAAACTGGCAGAGCTCCAATAAAGTCAGAGTTTATGACATGAAAGTGCATTGCTTACAGAAGTAGCCAACTCAAATCAAAAGGAGGAATTTAAAAAATAACTATTTGAAAAGAATAGCTACAGAGAAGTAACTGTTCTCTTTAAAGATAAATACTCTAAAGCTGAGCTTTTAAACTGCACAAAGAGAACAAATCCATCCATGTTCCCCAAGAGTCAGGTAGTTAGAATACAGAAAGTGAAATCTTCATTGAATTCCTGGCCTCACGGAAGTCAGTGATAGCAATTTCTTGGTTTTGTAAGAAATTCACCTCATTAGGAAGACACCTTAGGCCTAAAGACTAGTGATCAGTGGTTCTAAACTTCAATGCAGATAGGCAGTGTGTAAGTAGTGCTAATCTCCAGTCAGACGATTTTGGGACTGACCCTGTGTCTAATGTCTCAAGTGTTTAACATCAATGACCTCCACGATGGGACAGCATGATCCCTCCTGAGGCCCATGGAGAGACACCAAGCTGGGACAAGTAGTTGGTACACCAGACAGCCATTCATGAAGACCTCAACAAACTGTAGGAGTGGCTGGGCAGAAACCTCATGAAGTTTAGCAATAAGTGCAGAGTCCTGTACCTGGGATGGGTCAGCTCTATGGGGTGAATTAGCAAGATCACAGCCAGCACATACAGGAATGTGATTATTCCCCTTGGCACTCACAACGCCACATCCAAAGTAACAAGGCTCTGGTTTTGGGCCCCCAGCACACAGAAGAGGATCAACAAACTGAAGCCTGTTTCAATTATATACTTACAGCATTGACGGCCTAAATTTCCAAGAGCAATCTTGACTTATTTTATATTTCATGTAGAGAAAAAGGCATTTTTCAGCTATAATAATTCACATCTCCCTAAGGTAAACATTTAAGGTGAATCATGACCTAGGAGTATGTGTTCCTCTCCAGTGACTTCAAAAGGATTTCACACAAATTTCTCAGATACCAATAGCCACCTTTAACTCATCTAACACTGTCAGAGTAACCCCCTCCAAGTTGTCTTGCATTACACATGAAAAAAGGGAGATTATTTACAAAGTAAATAGCAGCATGATGTCTGAACTTCAATTGTTATCCAATATTGACCAGAGGTAAACACATCAACCACAGATCTGAGCTCAAAACTTATGCTTCCAATAAGAAGTGTTAAGGTCAAATACACCTGTACTTTCCTTCTTGAGATTAAGAAATATAATATTAAACTTCCAGTTATAAAGAGAAACCTGAGGAGTACTAACATGGCAATATTCAGGAATTATTTTTGTAACGTTAAACACATAGATAAAATGGTTTGCATAAACTCTTACCAGAGCAGTAGAGAACTCTTATCGGAGTTCTGAAAAGTCTTATCAGCATCTATGGACTTCTAGATGGTGAGTGCAGGGTTTCTGTATATCATTTATTAATAGGTTCTTTAAAACCATTAAGAGATTTTTTAAAAAAGGACACAGAAGTCATTTAGTACATGCAATCTCTTTACATTTCTGCAAATAACACATTATTTATAGATTTGTAACTGTAAGGACACAGCTGCAAATCCATTCCCCAGCCATTGCATTATACCCAGCAATGTCACTGCTAGTGCTCTAATCTGAGGAGTTATTGCCTGTTCCTAAAAATTGTGGCCAGTGCATTGACACAGGTAAAATATTGACCACCTGCCAGCAGGACCAGAAGCTGTCAAAGCTTCCAGAATTCCTTTAATACTCCCACTGCACACATGAAAACACATTAGCGTGAAAGTATGAGTTATCAGGACCACCTGAAGAATCAAATATAAACATCACACTGAGTGAACTGCACTGGTGCAAACATGCCTTGAGTCCTGGTCACATAATTCGACCTTGGCATCAGTTTGCATCTTTAGAAAACAGGGATGGACTGATTAAAGCCTTCACCAAAATTATGGCATAAACTGTGCTTAACATCTCAAATTGTGGGACACTAATATCTGAACTGGCTAAAGGAAGAAAGACAGCTTCTCATCTCCCATGATTCCCACTCTGACATGTCCATATCAAAACAAGACCATTGTACCATTTCCCCCTAGTGCCCTGATTCCCAAAAAGAGAAAACCATCATGGGGAAGGCTGCAGTGCACCACAGGCGAGAGAAGAGGGACACCAAGAGTGCAGGTCCTGATCCCAGTTACCTCAAGAAGCACTTAAAACAGAGAGATTGGAAAGTGCATAGAGGTCAGATTTTTCTCAGGAGAACAAATTTTTCCACTCTACCCCAAGAACCAATGTCATCAGCATAATCCTGCAGGTCTCAGCTGCAAGACAGTCACATCTTAAAAGTCTGGCTTCACACCTGGACTACTTCTGTAAAACCTCCATTTTACTTGAAGTTTGCTACCTTTTGCTAGACCTAGTGAAAAGACCACATATTCAGCAGTATAGACATTTTTGCCTGCCACACTGAGAGGTGTTTTCTGTCCATACAGACTGATGTTTCTCAGATCAAGCTAGAACTACACAACTGGAATATGCTAAGTCACTTGAACCATATTCAGGGTTGGCAGGAAGTTAACCTGTTTAGGGGAAGAGCAATTTTTGCATGCCAATGCTCCTAGCATTGGAGATAATTTATATTTTACTATATTTCTTAGTCTTATTTCTGAAAATATAACTCTTTCACTGCAGCACACTCAATCTTATCTGAGCCATGCCTAAATAATTAAGCTGGTAGTGGAACTGCAGTAGCACCAAGCACACTGCAAGTTTAATAGCTGTCCCTCCCTAGAGGAATTAGTAGCATTGGAGGAGTAACTTCCATTTGCCTTATTACTACTGTGACAGCCTAACAGATGTACGATATTCTGAGTGTAACTGAGGAGCAACTCCCTGGAAGATCTTCTATGATGCTTTATGTTTTGAGACCATTCAAAAGGAGCAAACAAAATGAAGATCACATCAATGCATTTCCATATGATTCTGTAGGTTGTCTTTAAAAGCTTCAAAAAATTACTGAAAGGAGTTTTAACAAATTCAGCGTGGAAACTTTGACATTTCCCCACGATGAGAAAAATTATAAGGATGTGACAATATGTGATTAATATTGTATTCAATATTAAATTTTGATAACAAAATTTAAATAGATTTTCAAATAAATAAAAACAGCTTGTATATCAAAGGTAAATCTAGCCCAAGATACCCTTGTGAGTTCTGCCATTTCTTTTAGTTTGTGTGCAAAACCTCCGGTGAGAAGAGTACATTTTCACCTTAGCTGATTGCTGCTGTTTGTCCAAATCACAAGGCTACCATCAATCAGAAAAGAATTTAATGCCTACAGGTAGTAAAAAACAATTTAATGGAAGACATTTTTCTCTTCCTTGTAAAGCATCTGTAACAAATTGCCCATTTTCCGGGCAGGACTATTTAGGAATGACAATTTATTACCAGGCTGGATTAAATATATGAAAATCTTTGGAATAATAAATACCTGCTTGGGGATATTAAATAGAAGGAAGGTAAGGAAGATTTTCCAACTAGTAGTGAATTTGCTGTCAGGAAAGAAAGAATCAAGTATACAAATTTCATCTTCAGGAAGAGCATGAAGAACTCTGACACAAAGATACGGCCACCATCTATGGTCATTTAATGCAATCATAGTTACATCACAAGAACAGCTTGTCTAAATTCACAAAATGTATTTTGCACAGCTTTGGGTAACTGTGCAAAGCCACAAGCCTTAGAGCAAAAAGCCTGAGAGTCATGTCAAAAGGCAGTTCCACATTTTTTCTGAAACTCCATATACTGGTGATTTACCCAAAACATGACATTCAGAGCTACAAGAATATGTCGGTTGTGTAATCACAGATGGAGGCCTGACAAGTTCAGAACACTTGACAAAAGGGTCCTTGCAGTAACTCTCATCTGCCATTGCATACAGTCAAGATTATTTTAATAGGTATTTATTTATATATATACACACATTTATATACAGTTTTCTCTTTCATCACTGCAAATTGCGTTAAAAACATCCAATCTTTGCAATGTACAAATGCCAGGCATCAGATTAACTGTTGTTCTTCTGTGGCATTATTATGGGATGTTTACTACAGAAACCATATTGGTCACTTGTGCTTATAATATTTGCTAGCTAGTGGCCAGATACTGCAAACAAGGTGGTCAGTGTGCAGCAGGTGCACACCATACTGCTGAACAAGGTACAGAATTCTGAAGTCTCATCTTCCCATATCTCAAACACAGAGCCAGTGTAAAAGTTAATGCACACCACAGAGTTGGCAGAGCCTGCAGCAGATTGAAGCTGATTTACCCTTCCTTGATAAAATTCAACTCAATGCACAGTAGCATTTTATAATTACAAGTCCACCTTAAACTGCTTAGACATGAAGTTAAGCCTTTTTCCCCGCAAAGAATGTGTAAATCATTATGGAAACTGTTAACTTTTCCAGATGATGCCAGACCTTGTCCAGCTGGATGAGGTTCACTTAAATGGAAGAAGTTCTTACCGGCCTCAAAGTAGCATGAAGAAGCAAGGCAGTGCAGCAGTGCGCAGATGAAAAGTGGCAAGAATTAATGCATGCCACTAACCACGCCCTCTGCTCACTTAAAATCCTTCTGTACCTAACAACATCTGCCAGCTGTGAAGAGAAATGAGGTACTACTCCAATTAGTCATACACAGTCTTATTAGTAACTAAATAAAGAGGGCATGGCATTTGTATACACAAATCAGTGACTGAAGTAAGTTTGATCAAGTAAAGAAAATGGTAAGATACTTATATTACCATGTGTCCTGTCACTCTTCAGACAGGTTTAAAAGACAAAGCCAATTCTATGGGAAACTCAGAAATTGATTTAGTGCACTGAGATTAGATAAGTTTGAATGGCTGCAGTGTCATAAGGAAAAACGAAAAATAAGTAAGAAGAGGAATAGAAGTGATTTTTGAGTTAGCTTCTTTTGCTTCATGTGTTTGCTGCATCTAAGTCACGCCTTGAAACAAGACCATCACACTATGCCTAAAACTGATGGTTTTCCCCAGAGTTTCACTTTTAAGCACCACATACATACTTTTAAGCATACTACAACTACATCTTCAGCATTTCAGGTCAGAGCTGGGAGTACAGTCTTGCCTTCTGATTGAGGGCCTTGTGCCAAATCCGACCCTGACTTGGGGTCCAGTAAAAATTGTCAAATACAAAGTGCAGCTGTCTAAGGGCAAGTCCCAGATGTTTTGTTCAAGTAAAGCATGGATGATCTTGACCTCTTAAGAAAACAGTATATAGCATTCATGTCATGCACTAGTCACAAAAACAACGTGCCTACAATAAAAGCAGGAACTTTCTTTTTTTGAAGGAAGATTAAAAGCCTTTGATGAAACTTTACCTTTTGAGCAGGTAGGACCTGGCCCTCATATAGCTTTAAATTGTACAAAATTTCCACAGAACCATGGGGTATTGCAAAATATGAATTGACCACAAATAATTTTTTGAAACAACATCACAGTTATTCAACAGTACTTATAACATTGGGCATTTCTCCACATTTCTCTGAGAACAAACTGAGAAATTTTATTTGAACTTCACACTGATATAGGACTTCCAGGAGAATGGCTTGTTTTTAATATATTGCACCAGCCTGAAGCTAAGAATTAAGGTCAACAAATTAAAAAAAAAATTTGAAGTCAATATCATGTCCACCAGAATTCTTCTACAGTTCCAGAATGATCCCTTAGCAAAGCTTAAGATAAATTCCTCCTCAAAAATAGCTTGCGAAGCAACATGTCTAAGATGTGTAACGCCTGTTACAGGTTTGCATCTATAAAACCTCCCTTCCCAGTCACACAAAAGCCCTCTCAGCTGTTACCTAGTTGTTTGCATCCTCCTGAGTTAAAGACCTATTTTGGAATACCTTCTGTTGCCAGTGACATGGGCTTTAGTGCCACTCAGTGTTCAAATCACACAACTGCAGGGAGCTGCTCTACCGGGGCACCCAGTATTACACGGAGGAATGATACTTCACTAATTTGCAGAAAATAGCTGATTTTAGAAGAAAGGCTGACGTTGATCCTTCATTCGATCTCGTCTTCAGCCTCAATACTTCTGTTTTGGAAAAGCATAAAAGCCACAGTGGGATTTTCAGAGGAAGTGGACATTCAGCATGAAATGACACATGAGCAGTAAACTGTCATGGCCCATAAAAAGTAAAGAAATCACCAGCAGAGAGGAGGAGAGAGTGAAAAAAGTTTGCAGGACATAGGAGACAAGACAAAGTCAGAGGAAGCAAGAAGAGACTTTCAGCAAACACATGCAAGAGAGAGAGGGACAAAGTGAAGACAAAAAGAACAGGACAAGAAAGAAATTATTGAGAGACATCAAGCAGGCTATCAAGTAGCCCTGGTGGCTCACCTAGGCAAAAACTCAGATCCATCAAAATACAAATCTTGAGTTTTAACCTAAGGGATGAAAACAATCCCATGTAGTATATTCCTTTATTCTGTGTCTTTCTCCTTCCTGATTCGTATTAATTATTTTTGTTATTTTGGGATGGGTCTTTTCATTTTTTAACCTAAAAAATTCCTCAGAGAATACACTTTTGAAACACCTTGCCAAAATAAGGGTTCTGTTATCAATATATTTTCTAAGTGAAAGACAAACAAACAACTTGAAGAGATAAAAATAAAATACATTATCTGTTCTATAGACAATAATTTCCACAAAAAATCTTATGAGAAATTTCCACAGCCTAAATAGAAGTTACAATCACACAAAGCAGAATATCTTCCCAGACCAGAATATCAGAAAATTAAAACCATAAACAAGAACTAAAATTAAGTAGGAGTTACTGCTTACTGTGAAAGAAAAACATTATTTGTCCAAACAGAATAAGATGAAGCTAAGAAACGCCCTGAGAATCAAGCAAGCTGAGGTAACCATCAAATACCAGAAATAGAGACCCTGTTCTGCACAGGGATGCTAAGACTGTCCATAGTGGGACACTGTCACACCCTGTCCTGCCAGCCTCACCTGACCTACACAAACACTTAATGCTGATGAGTGGCAAAACAACAAAGGGCTGCATTGTGAAAACTGTTATTTATAATACATGGGGACACCATTATCACACACAACAGCTAACATGCAGCATCACAATAAAGACAATTCCTTTAGCAGATTAAGCCCTCAAAAAAATTACCAATCTCAGAAACACAGAAGAGCACAGAGTCCCCCTCGGCTGGCCTGAGGACATCACATGTCTACCAGAGGAGATGGGCTGCTGCAGTATGGCATCACAAAAGGGTGCTGAAGGAACACAAACTGTTTGAGGCTTGTATTCTCTTTTCTGCTCGAATTTATGTAAAATCTCTAATTAATAGAAGTTAATTAGCTACACTTAAGACTGATATACAACTACAGCCATAGGGAATAAACAGGTTCACCAGCTGCTATATTACTTCAACTACACTGTAAATTGCTGCATGCTATTAACATGCTCTCCTGGCTTCAATAAAGAAAATCTTATTGAAATCAGTAGCACACATTTCCTATTTCAGTGAGACATTGCAAAATTAAAATGATATGTAGTAAAAACAATATGTGTGAGCCACCTGCTTACTGTATGATAGAATAGATTGGCATAGAATGACAGCTGCTGCACAGCCAACATTTCAGATACTGTACTACCTTGCCAACTGGACTTAAATTCACACACGATTTCCTTGACTAGCACTGAATGAATTTTTGCTGCTATAAATATGCATTGGCAATTGTGATGAATCATCCTGGATACTAAGGGTCACTGTTAATTCAACTACATCAAAAACCATATCCAGTGCAAAAAGCCCCCAGAACAAATATTGATGAGACCAGACAGTTTTGATGACCTACCATGTAAAGAACATGTCTTGGCCCACAGCAAAGGGTTGCCAGTAATGAAGACAGCCCCTGCAGGGCTCACTGGCTACTGATAGCACAAAATGCTCAATGGTAAAACCAAAGAACTAATCAATCACCTCATGCCTCCTCATGCTAGCTTGGAGACCATGAGTGTCACCATAATCAAGACCTTACAGCTGTATTTAAGCATCTAGAGCCAGATTCAGACAGCCTAAACTCCCTAATTTCTTACACTAATCCTAGCCTATTCTACTTCTCAGTTTTGTTTTTAGCACACTCAAGGCAGGTCTCAGCTCTACCCCCGAGCTGGGCTGTCTGAATCCCTTTTCAGGCTCATGTGTTTCTCGGCACTGTTCAGTCACAGGAGCTTAGTGAAAGGCAGGCTCCTTGATGCCACTTCTAATTCCCATTGATTTCAATTAGAGCCATGTGTCTGATTATGTTTGCAGATCTATTTTTTGCTGGTTTTATATTAAAGGGATGCCTAGAAACAGTAAATGTTTCTTTTAATCTAACTTTCTATGCTCGCAGCTTATGTCTCAAGTCAGTGCTGACAGGAGCTCTAACAGGAACCATTGCTTTAGATTCCCCCGATAATAAAATCTTGTTTGCATATATAATAATAAATACTCTGGGTTGGAATAGGAAATAATTTTATAAGGATGGATATGATTTACAGTTCTACAGAAAGCGACAATACTGTAGTGTTCATAAAAGGGCAGGTTTGGGGTAAAATCAGTAATCTATTTTAACCAATTCAAATGCCAATATCCCATCTGCTAAGTCTCTTTATTTTATATCAGTCTGCCATTTTCTCTTAGTGGTAGCATCAATAAACATTGTTGGTAATCATCTGCTTGTGCTCTAATGTGGCATATTCCGTTTCATTGAACAAAGCCAGGCTGAAGATCCCCGAAGGAAAACAAAAGTGAGTTGTTTAGTTGTGATTCAAGCCCATGTCTCTGATTTAAGAATGACTCAAGTTGCATCATCACCAAACCTGAATATAGTTTTTATCATATACAAAGCTAACTGCTAATAGCAGCTGTTTTATTTATTCTGAAGAATTTTTCAGTTACATGGGGGGTTTTTCATTTTGCCAAGTGCAGTGGAACATTTTTTAAAAAGCCGTTAATTTGAAGAGTTTGCTAAAAATAGTGTTTGCATCTGATGATGTATAACAGAATTCCAGCTGGAGAATACCACTGTGATTTACCAAAGGGTTTGTTTCTCTTTCCCTAATTTCAGATAGATTTGTAATGCACAGAGATGAAATGCTGGATATGTAAGCCTAGATTCAGACTTCCCTTAGCTGGTATTTGTCATAAAACTCCCAAATACATCTAGCATACTCACAATCTGCAGCCAGAGATAACCTAAAACTTGACTACAAAAGTGGGGTTTGCTTCTCTGCATTGTAAAATTACAGTTACAATAGTTTAATTCATCACAGCCATTCATAGTTACAATAGGCCTGATAATTGGTGGTGACGGGAATGATAATAAACCACTTACTCTGAGAAACCTGCAGATTATAAACCCTGGTTTGCACAATAACTTCAGAGCCTCACAGTTTTTGAGTTTCCGTCATGATGCTTGGGTTTCTAACAGGAAAAAGTCAAAAAGAAACTTGTGTCCTTTAGCCTTAAAAGGCTTATCAGTAAGACAGAGAGGATCTAAAACTGTCCGGTTATGAGATCAACCTGATACACAGGTTAACATACACGTGGAAGCTGGAATAGCAGCCTGGAGAGGAACCCTCAAGAATCAGCTAAGTTTCCTGTCATTTCTCGCTTCTTCAGACAAACTAGCTCCATTTAAAAAGCCATTTCCAAAATGTCTGCATTCACTGATATGAAAATGTTCCACTAGAGATTATTGCCAGGACAGGCAGCTTTTCTCATGGGTCACCAGGCCCTGAACAGCCCCATGATCCTGGAGTTCCACTAGAGAGGTGGAGTACCCAGAGCTCGGCACCACTAAGGACCAGGAGCTCCAAGGAGGGTGGAGCAGGCTGTATACTGGCTAGTTCTGCCATGAGGACAGACTCTGAAAAAGATAAGATTCTCATGCCTGTCAGCTAATATTGTACCCTGTCCTGGCATTGTAGTGGAAACGGCTGTGCTTTCTGAAGGCATCATCTTTGACATGAGACATAAAACCACACATGTTTGTCATTTCTATTTTTAACATACCGATGTTGAGCTTGGGGAGGAAAGAGTAGCTTCTGCTAACATAGATCAGAAATGTCTTTTGAGAGGTGGCATGTAAAACCATATCCTCAGAAAAGATGTTTAGTTATTAGTAAAAACTCTGATGCTAGCACTGCTCTCCCAAGCGACTACAACCCACTTTTCAAAGGAAAGACTGCAAAAGTACAAATATACTAAATTTACAGATTAAATTCTTGTACATTTGTATGGTCACTGATGACAAAAAGATCTATGAACTCAGCAGAAAACCACTGTTAAGGTATCAAAATCACCTAAATAATCTATTAGATTTATTCTTCAAATAATTCTCTTTAACATTTGCACTGTGAATGATGCTTATATGTTAAACAAGCATCTTGTTGTCTAAGATGCTTGAACTTTTATGCACACATAAAAATAAAAAAAAATATATCAAGCATTGGAAAAAAGAAAATTTACCAGTAATTTTGTGGTCAGAATGTTCAATTATTGTTCATATTATGTAATTAATTCTGTAGGCATGGCTTGATCGTATACGACATAATAGATTATTTGGAACACAGGCACTGGCAAGCCTGCTGCAGTCCCAGCTGGCCTTCTGCCTGGGCTATACATTTTTTGTGCGATAAATAAATCCTGGTTTAAAATGTTACTTGGGCATGAGATTTACAACAACGTCACCTACATATTTTCAACAATGTCACCTACATTGATATCCACACACAATGGCACAGCTGTAGGGGACCTGGCAGCAGACAGAGCCAGCTCTGGCAGCAATCCCCACTGGAGGGACCACTGCTGCTCAGGGAGGCTCCAGGAGCCACCAAAGGGAATAGCAGTTCATGCCAGAAAAACAGCAGTAACACATTCTCCCCATCCCCACCCTGGTGAGACAAATAGACCATTAGAAGCCAAGAAAGAAGTCTATATTGAGATACTGCTAATGTTCTAACAAAGTGTCACAAACAAGTTACACCTCTAACAACTCACCTTCTTCCTACTTAGGTATTTATAGCAATCTCTAGAATTTTACTGATATGCCATAGTCTATTCATTGTGCTAATCCCTCCACCCCTCGCTTCCCCCAAAAAAAGCAGGATAAACAAGGGACAAAGTGAAAATTTTAAAATAGAATTTCCTCGCCTCAGTTTATTTAAGTTAGATATTTAGGACTGAGTTTATCAAGCCAACTGGTGGGCATCCTGCACATGGCATAGCACCTAGCACCAGCTTCCTGTGTGTGCTGAATCATGGCAACTGATTTTACAGGAGCCAGTGGTACATTCACATACCACAGAACAGAAACAAGCTTTTTATTATGACAGTCTCTTAATTATAAAGTTGTTAATAAACTAAGTAATAAAATAAACAATTGACTGATTATTAAATGACCTTAGAATAATATGTGCTGTTACTATAGTTGAGCTAGAACAGTGCAAGTAAATATCTCTGAAAGAAAAAGCAAAGTCTTCTATGACAGAAACCAATTTGATATGGAAATGGGTCAACAGTTGCTTAAGATGTAGCACAGTTTTGATTTGATCTGCTATATTTGGACTCTGTAAGAGGCGCTTCCAGTAACATCGGTATTGCTTATACATGAGACTTTTGCATAATCACTGTATGAAGCATTAGAATTCTTCAAACCAAGAATGATTTTCAAAACGATTATATATATCTATGTTAATAATGTAGATACAACAGTATTTGCTGAAGAAAAAGAACAACTGTTTTCTAAAACAATTAGGATTCATGATACATTGCTTGGCAGACTATTGTTCAAAAGCCTTATCCAAAAGAAGCCCAAATGCAGCCATGGGCACCAAGTTATGCTTAACACTTAGCTCAGAATACACACTGTTCAAACAGGGAGAAATATAAAATTAATTGGACATACATTTGCGTTACAAATTAAATCCTGTATTTGTAGCAAACTGTTTTGTATCTTGCTGCTTTTCAGACATGATCACAATTTGAGTTGTTATTGTCTTAAGGAAACAACCAGATTCCATTTTAAGATTTTCTTTCAAGGATATTGTATAGCATTTTTTATTCCACATATCTCAGCTGTTGGCTTTCCAGTCCACCTTGTTATTTCTATGGACTCCCTAGTAAACTTTGTGACACCAGAGGGATTAATCTAATTTCACTGCTGAAAACTGTGAAAGATCATTTCACCGTGCTTACCACCATGTTAGGGAACCTACCCCAGCCAGCAGGCAATGTTCCTTCTTTTTTCATGCTTGGCCTTCACTCACACTTGCTACCAACACAACTATGTTGGTTCTTCTTTGCCCTTGCATTCTGACCTTGGGAAGAAGAACACACATATGTAATATCTTCCTTTAAGTATGCAGTAACAGTATAAATATTAGCATTGACATTCTGAAAGGGAAGTGCAGGCATTAAATCAGCTATTGACTCCTGCAGAGTGATCATACAAAGGCATTTGACCTTGGCCATAGATGAGGTCCTGGTAGCCCTCACAGCACAGAGCCATGATCAGCTGCTGGGCATGGGCAACCTTAAAAACCAAAAATTATGGTGACCATTTTCAACTGACCTCTGTCTGCTGTTTGGCATGGAAAAAGAACACATTCAGAAAATATTATCATATGTCATAACATTAGCATATTATCTCTGCAGAGACATGAACAAGTTATTGTAGCCGTAGTAAGCCAGAGGCTTGCTGAAATCACAGGGAAGTGGAAATGCTAGATCTTCACACAGAAAGCAAAATGATACAAAAATGCACCAGGCTATTTGTGATTAATAACAGTGCCTCTAAAATCAACATGAATAATAATTACATGGGTTACTAACCTTTACAGAGTCCATGTGAATATGCATTAGATTCCCCTGTCTGTTCTATGCCCTACATGCCAATAAAGGTGATATTCTGAGAACAAAATCTGTACAATACATGTCTCCACCAGGGTACAGCCCACTCCATTGAAGCATATTTTAACCTAATAATTCCTATAGCATATTGCAATTATTAGACTAACTGCTATTAGTGAAAATCCAACTATTCAATTCTATGTCTGGCTCTGTAACAGATGTCATACATATTGTTTAACAAGCGGTTCATGTCTCTTGACACCATTTTACCACTTGTAAAATAAGAATGCTATGAGATCATTGAATGGTAGACATTATAGAAGTAGAAAGCATTGACTATTATTTGTTGTTTTATTATTATTTAATGTAACATATGGATGCAAAATTCTGGCTTGTTTGACCAGGAAGACAGCCCTATATGTTTAAAATTAAATTAGCATAGAAAAAAATTAAGCAAACAGACTATCTCAAACAGGAAATGAAATAAACAGTATGGAGCTCTTTAAATACATAACAAGTAATCAGCAAAAGGGCTGTGAACGGAACCTGAGTGGGAAGCTTGTGACCAGTGAGGCTGATACTGCTGGAAGCCTGAATGAAAGTTAAAAGGCTCCATGACTAGGCCAGACTATACAGGCAATTAGAAGTGCTGAATGTTGCCAAGGCATCAGGCCAACAAGAATTACAACTCAACAAACTGAATGAAGGAGAGTGGGGGGAGGAAAAAAAAAAAGGAAAAGGAAAAAAAAGGAAAGGCTTTAATTAAATATTTGAGATCTCAGAAGGGATGGGGAAAGTGCCAGGTAACTGGAAGATGGTTAACTAAACAGAGGGGGTCTGTTCACTCATTAATGCGTGGGGGAATTTACAAGTGTAACTTCTACTACCATTAATTGGAGCTACAGTAAATGAGTGATGCCAGTGTATACTAGAGGGGAAAGGCTCTTGTTACCTAGTCTGGTCTTACCTGGTAAGGGTTCACTGAAGAGTTATGGGGTGATTTATGGATCTGAATGAAAAAGGTCACCAAGATGGAACTTTTGAAATAAAAATTTCTACTACTTTGAGTGCAAGGTGATGCCAGAATAATGCAACATTTTCATAAGAACTTTTCCTGACAGTGTTTTTTTCAGAATTCTGCAAACATTTGCTCTGTTCTGCACCTCAGAAATCCCAAAATAACTCTATGGGACATGTGTCAGGTTCAAAGTGGATTAAATAGCTTCATTTTTGCAGTTACTTGTCAGAAGGGTCAGCAGTTGGGATGATATGATTGCATCTGTGCTGAAATGAAACAGAGAAATGAAGCCAGAGGGTCACTCACCCACAAAGAAACAGTATGAAAGAGGAGAACAGAGGTGCTTGTGAAAGAATCCAACACTGGTGAGGGCGGGGCAAGAATTGCAAGAGTACTATGTCACCAATGGGCTCAATTCAGAAACTCAACAGATGCAATTATTTCAGGTAAACTTATATACATTTTTATGCAGCTCCAAATTCCATAGCTTTAACAACATCTATCATATGTCAAAACTTAAATGTACATTAGTTATAATACACCATTTTTCTATCCACTCTTCCTCCATTAAATCTGAAATTTGTTCAAAACAAAATTTTAAGCTTCATTGTTCCTATAGCACTACAATGAAGTCACAAATTACTTACAGACTAAAAAGATATTTGTATTTTTTTCAGCCACAGACGAAGAAATTTTGAAATACATTAAATATGTAAAATATCCATGCCCATGACTGAAAAGTAGAAATAGAAGTTTTAGTAACTCTTTCATGTACATAAAATGGAGAAATGAGGGACAGGAAGCTCATGTCAGGGTCCTGTGTTGGTTGTTTTATCACTATTTCTGAGTGAAAAGGAGAAATCATCAGAGTTGCAGAGCATGGCATTTTAAAAAGTGCAGAATTCAGCATATATTCTCCATGTGACCATATATCATGGGATGGTTTAGAACAAGAAATCTATTAAATAAAAGAGCCACATTAAAAAGGCTATAAGCCTTCATAGTATTGAGGCCATATGAAATCTTGTTAAAACTCAAACTCCCCAGAGATGTTCAAGAACTTGATGTCTGAAGTGAAATATGTCCTTACAAGCACATTTAATAGAATTTAGTATTCTCCACCTTTACTAATGCTTTACCAGAAAAGTAGCAGGTAGGCACCTCAATAAGCCCAACATTACTTAAACTTAGACTCCTATTTCATTATAGGAATAATACAATATACTTCAAAGAGTAAAGGAAAACATTAGAACAATAAAATAACATTATTACTACAACCAATAACAAATGAAAAAGATAACCATTAAAGTATTTACAGTGCATGAAAACAAATCTCCCGTCACCTTCACAGTATTTACCTTATAAAAAGTGGCTGCCAGGAACTATTCACTCTTTTTTTCTTGCCTACTCTCATGGAAATAGAGACACCTGTAAAGAACAGAACAGACCCACATCTATAATTGCTATGAAAGAGAGTTTATTTCAGAAGTACATCCTTCATGGCCATAACAGAATTAAATAGTACACAACATTCAATTCAGCTATTATTTTCATATAGAACTTAAATGCTGACACAAGAGCCAGTCAATGCTACTAGCCAAATCTGCTAAATTTCTCAAGATTAAGATGGGAAAAAATGGAAAAATTTCACATTAAGGTGGTGGGCTATATTGTAGCTTAATTTATAATTTCCAGGCATATAAGGCAAGCATAGACAGACCATATGTCTTTTCTTGGCCTTTAAATGCTCCTATTTTCCACTAGACTTGCCTTTTTCTCCATCTATTGGCAACCATACCATTTGCTATTCAGGTGATTGGCTGTAATGAGCCAACTCCTGTTTCCATATGAATAACCACTTTTTTCCCCAATTACTTAAGCTGCCAGCAAGTCACTGGTGTCATGTTCTTTGATGCAAATCTGACTGTCAATAGAGAACAGGACTACATAAAGGGAGAATTTATGATGACACCCTTAGCTTAATATTTTTTGTAAATGCTATTCAGTTTAGCTTCCAAGGAACATGGGGAAGGCAATGGTCTACAGTAAGAAGTAAGAATATCTTTAATTGGCTTTGTGCTCCACATGCCCTTGTAATCAGCTTTCCCATATGGTAGTCTGAAATAAATTTATCAATCTCAATTTATGTATTTATGTCACTTTAAAAGGTCCATTTTAGTCAATATCAGAATCTATAAAATGTCAAATTTAATTTTAAAATTGTAATTTAAAAAGTTAGAACACTGAAGACATAGTTTGATATTTACAGTTTTTGAGAATAAGCAGACACACAGAAAAGCATGAGAGAGGGGATTTTCTGAGGCAAATGAACACCACATTAACAATACAAGAACTAAATACATAATTTTAACTTACTTTTTTGAAAGGTCATTTTTTATTAAATCATTCTTAAGTGGGCTGTATATTTTTTCACTTAAATAGAAACAGCTTACATTTTGCAAGCCAGGAGACCTTATTCTTGAAATGCACCGTGGTAAGTGTGATCAAGGGGTAAGGGGCAGATTCCTTGCTAGTGTTGGCACTCCTGATTGCAAGCACCATGTATGACAGTAAATAGCTACAGACTAAACTATTTTCCATTTTAAAAATTGCGATATTAAAATTCTAAAACAATAAAAGCAACCTTACCCACTATTTAAAGTCTTGTCTATTTACTGCCTACCTTCAAACCTGTATCATTTCAGGATGCCTCTTCAGACCTCTATCAAGTATGTTTTCCAAGTGTTGCTCAGTTTTTCCAGGTGATTCCAGTTGAACACCATTTTAAGCATCTGAGTAATTTTGTGAACATCTGCTTCTGCAATATAGACCCCAGCAGCCAATCTAAGGAGAAAGACAAATTCAGTACATTTTTAAAACTGCTATTGGTCCTACAAGCAGATTCAGTTCTGCATGTTTCCAGGTGCTCTCAGTTGGGACTTTACGTATTAACTAATTGGCTCCTATAGGAAGACCTTTTGTAACAGCAGGTGTCCTCAACAACCACTGCTCTTTTGCTGAAAGGGTTTTTGGATCCATTTTTTTATCACTGAAAACACAATAATAAATTATTGTTTACATTAGGTCGACAGAGCTGAGATAAAACAAGAAGTCAGCAAAGGGAAGACAGGTGAAAAGTGAAAATATTTCTCTAACTCTTTGCTAAGAATTACATCATCTTTGATTGTGCTCATTTACAAACAGAAAAGCTCCTGTCTAATCGCTGTAAGCAAAAGGAGAAAATAACTGCTAAACCTGAAATTCATTAGTGAAATATATTTAATACCAAATGAAACAAAACAGTAATGTTAAATTCAGTGGGCTTAATTAACCTGCAAAAATACAAATATCTTTTTAAGTTTAAAATTGTTGTTTAATGACAACCTGGCTTTTATTATTAGTATTAGTATTATTAGTATTATTATTATTAGGCTAAAACCTGATTTTAGGAGCACACATAAAATCAGACCAGCTCAAAGGTTTCTCTGATTACTCAAGACCAGGACTGGATTTGATTCTGTCCTAATCAGGGTTTTCTCCCCACATGCTGAACAGTTCATAAGGGAAAAGATACGAATGTTGTATCTAGAATTCAAGCTAGAATTTGTACAAATAATTTTCTACAGGTTTTTTCAACAATGTGTTTTCAAAGGTGTTTTAAGACTATTGCCCATTACAATAGTCTTGACTGCCACAAACTCTAAAGGACCACTGCTGATCAGGTACATCACATCAAGGGCATTTAGGCTCTGGAAGGAACAGAGATGCCTGATTGTATATCCCAAAGTTAAAGTACCTGCCTGCTCTCTAGTTGCCTAAATGCTTTCCAATCTTTTAAATACTAATGGACTAATGCAAGGCACAGACTAGCTGGTGCCTACATTTGAAATCTGCTCTCAAACCTCATTTGCAGATTGGCCAGATGGTCATTAGTGTGGAGGTGTTCTCAATGCAGACTTGCTTTCAGGGCAGGGTTTTTTAAATTTTGGAGGGGGTTGGGGAAGTCGAAAAGGAAATATTTTTTTGGGATTTGGTTTGGTTTTTGGTTTTGGGTTTTTTTTTTTTTTTTGGTGGGGAGGGTTGTTGGGTTTTTCAGTTAAGATTAGTAACAGCTAGGAAAGGTTGAATAAAAGCTGAGCTACAACAGAATATTCTCTGATTTGGTGTATTTAAGAAAGTGCTTGCAATTTAATCCAGAGAGACCAATAAACAGAAGACTAAAATAAAAAGGCAGAAGGCTGCAGTGTCAAAGTGCTGTTAAAGTACATGAGAAAAGCAATTCACTTGGGGTTCACTGTAACACTTCTAATAATGAGCTTCCCATATTTAGACACAAGAAACAGCAAATTCAAACCCCCTGGAAAGGATACAATACAGTTATACAACAACATAGCAAACTGTATTTGTTTTGTTATTACTACCTATGCACCCTATGGTTTCTGTAGGGAAGATGATATGATATCTTTATACTGTAGTGTGTAAAACAGTCTGAAATCTCTTTTTGACACCAGTAATTCACCAAAATCCTTCCTAAATATTGAAAGACCTCCAACTTGATGCTAAGCTTGATCTTACTCATCACTAAAAAAAATAAATGTTTTGTTACTGCATTTCTCTCTGAGAGGTTTTCAAAATCCTTCCAGTCAGTACATGAGATAGGATACATATTGTCGGGGATAAGTTGTTAAAGTGAATTTGAAATGTGCTTCTCAAAATATCGTTTACACATTTACCAGATGGTAAAATAAACATGTAAATTGTTATCGAGTATACACCAACTTTATACTACAATTTTACCCACTGTAGAAATGGTGTAAAAATGTTGAATATAGTGTTACTTGTTCATTTAATAGTTTATTAACATTTTAAATACATTTGGAGAATAGGTTTCCTTTCAAAGAAAAAAAAACGCTTACAAAAGCAGCATTTTAAGCCATTAATCAGGCCAAATTAACATACCGACTTCTACATTTATCATTTACCTTATCAATAATGTGATTAGCATAATTATAGTTGATTTCTAAGTATTTGCATATGCATAGACGTTACGCAGGTTTAATGGTATGGATTTTTAAAAGATAAGTTTAAGTTGAACAAGGTGTTAAAAAGGAAATTTTAAGAAGTGTAGTTACCAACATCTTGGTTAAATGGTGTGGCTTTTGGGGTTGTCCTGTGGAAAGCCAGGACCTGGACTCAATGGTCCTTAGGGATCCCCTCCAACAGAAGATATTCTATAATTCTGTGATATTTAAGTAGCTGCTATTAAACCACCAGGTCACTTTGCCACTGGAATTTGCTCTTTCAAAAGCCACCACACACATTCAGATTTATGAAGATATGAATACTTTATGTACGACAAAGTAAAAGGTGTGGGCTAACAAACCCTTGTATCCAAAGAAGAGACTAATGGAACAGTTTAGCAATATGCGGGAATTAAAATCTTCCAGCTCATGGAGTAACCCTTGCTCTTTTCTAAAATTAGAGGTCCTGTGCATGTAATCACTTGTCAGTGATCCTGCTGGAAGACAATAGCTGAAGAATTTTGGCGGAAGACTGTTGCTTGTACTAGTTATGGTTGGTCTCTCCTTTTGTAATTCTATTTCTACCAACCCAGCACTCCAATTACACTGTGCTACAGCATTTTCTTTCTCATCTTTCAGACTATGCCAGCTCCTTTTTTTAGAAAAATGACTTTATTATTTTGCTGTGTTAGATTTAGGTGTTTCCTCATCTATGATGGCATATATTGATTCAGCATGTTTTCAGTCTCCGGCCCCCAGCAGACTCTGAATTATTTACTCCTTAGATATAAGCATATCAACTAATCTTCAAAATATCTAAGGACTGCTTTGGTCAATCCACTTGGGTCAATCCACTAGGGAAGCCCCCAAATCCAATAGGGGCTTGGCTTCTCACACATTTTGTTGGAATTATTTTTTCAGAGGCTTTTCACAGCATCTAAATTCAGTCTGACACCAGCCAAGAAGCTCCTGTTTACTATAACATTGTGGCTCTGCCATCATATGCCCTCAGCATTAAGGTGTTACCACATAAATGCAAAAGATACACAATTCTCAAAAGTACTAGCACAAAGATAACTTAAGAGATAAGTTACCTTTATTAAGGAATTCTGGAGGAGCTTGCATGTCGAACAAATATTCTCTATTAGTAGGTGCCATAACATAAACTCTTAACCAAAATTTTCTTTAAATAATATTGCCCCTAGACAGGAAGCTAGCAGAGAATAGATAATAAGCTTTAACAAACCTGTCTGGTTTCTCTGACTCAGACTAGGAAAGTCTATAATTTAAGATTCAGAAGTTCTGCTGAAAGCAGTGTCAAAAGCTGCTCCACACTGGGTGCTTTATCAGTGCTTCAGAAGAATCTTCCAGGGAAAGCCAAAAAACAAATTGATTACATGTGGAGCACTTTTCAAACACCACTTGGAATTTCCTGCTTTACAGAATCACAGAATCATCAAGGGTGGAAGAAACCTTCAAGGTCATCTACTGCAACCACCAATCCAGCATCACCATAATCACCCCTAAATCCTAAACCCAAGTTCCACATCCAGACTCCTCTTGAGCATTTCCAGAAACAACTCCACCACCCTCCTGGGCAATTTATTCCAATGCCTAACCACTCCGTCAGTTTGGTTTTTTCCCCAGTATCTAATCTGAACTTTTCCCAGTGCAAATTAAGGCCATTTCCTCTCAACCTTTTGCTTGCGACATGGCAGAAGAAACCAGCCTCCACCTCACTACAACCTCCTTTCAGGTAGTTGTAGAGAGCAATCTATTTTTGGAATAACACCCTGCAGCTGAAGTACTTTGCAAAAATAAACAGAAATATTTGATTACGTTGAAAGGATTGCAATAATAAGGGTTTCATATGGGAATAAATTATAATTTAACTTAATTAAAAACCCAGAAATCTCTGGAAAGGTCTGGTTTAAAAATCATTTGGAAGAAACATAAGTTCCAACTTGAAGAAATAGTCGAAGTGGGATGAGGAGAAGATGGATGTACAAAGACAGGAGGTGTTCAATAGCACACAATTGCCAATTCGCCTCTATTGTAAATCAAGAAAAATATGGAGAATCTTAAAAGTCTGACTACCAAAATCCCTCGTGCATTCAAGGCATGCACTGGCTTTGGTGTACACACAGGTACTATAGGCTGAAACACTCAAAATGAGAGGGAGCTGCTGAAGAAAGCAATGTCTTCAAAGCCTGAGCCATGGAGCACCAAACACCTCTGCCAACTAACTTCGAAGCAGAGCCTGAGCCAACACTTCTGTAAAGACAGGGTGAGCACTGAAAACTTGTAGCATATGCTGCTATTTACATAACTAATTGTAGCATGCACAGTCAAAAAACAGCCTCTAGCTTTAGCATATACATGCAAAATAATTGATTTTATTATGTACAGAAAATTAGAAGCTGTCAGAAACAAAGCCACTAGTAACAGCCGCGAGGAAGAATTTCGAAGATTCATCGCCTAGGTTGCAGAGGCTAGTCTTCACACAGTTGTGAGGTTTACAGATAGAATATAAATCTAGACAAGATTCAGTGACAGCTGATACCCTATCCAAGCTTTCGGTAAAACTGACATACACACACCATAGACTGATGGTGGAGACACTCAAGAAAAATATTCCCAGTCTCAGACTAGCTGTGGTTTGTCATTGCAGGCCTTGTAATACAAGATGAAACTTTGCAAAGGATATTGCAATTGTAATAATGATCTAATCCTACACAAAATGAAACAGAAGAAAAATGTGATGGCATGGAATAAAACACTAGCTGAGTTGCTCCCAAACCTCTGATGAAAGAGAGAAGGATGCCAAGATGTGGAAAAATATAAAAAAATAAAGCTGCATTACACTACTTTTCCGTGGGGGGGAAAGAAAAACAACCAAAAAACATAAACCTCAGTATTTCTCAGGCAAAACAGTGTGTATGTGTAACCAAAAAAATATGCAGATTAGTTATAGAGTGGTCTCCTATGAATCATAAGGAATATTATTTGAGACAATATTTAAACCTATAGATTAAATCTATATTGGCTAAACATGACACACTTTTTTTGCAATTACAGAATGGATTAGAATTTTTTACAAATTTAAACACTTTTATAAAACAATGTATTTTAAGTGGGTTATTTGAAGATATCCTCTGGCCAGTAATCTTTTGGAAAATGGTGTTAAAATTCTAATTTTTTTTTAATTTAAAATGCTATAACAAATCAAAGTTAGATCAGCAGAGGCCCCATAAATTATAGTACAACACACATAAAAATAGGAGTTCACTTGTTACATGCTGCTGAAGAAAAACCTCCAAAACGGACACTGGTTATACAACTAAAAATGCTGCAAATGTTATACACTGTGGTGTTGCCCATTTTTCACTGTAAAATAGCTAGTTTTCTCTGTTAGACAGTCTCAAGGACGATTTCTGTAAACATAGCTATGTTGTTGTAAAAATTATCTTTTTACATTCCTTTCCATGGACACAGATCCCTTTGACGGACACTTCTTGTAACCAATATAGTTAGAGACGGAAGTGTTAATTTTCTCCAATGATCTGTGATTTCTAAAAGTGTATATAAGAATTAAACGAAAGGGGTTCCCCCCTTTTCCGCCCTTGCTCTGAACACAGCCTGAAGTCCAGCTCTCATTATTTCTGCGTCTCGACTGATTACCGGGATAAGCCGAAATAACGGGGCATCGCGGTAATACTGTGGATTCTCATTAAATATGTCATGTTAAATGTTTTATATTAATTAAATCCTTTGCAATCACAAGAAAATGTGTGCAAATGTAAATTTGGAAGTTTGGGCATAAAAGAAAGCAGCCTTGCATGGATCTCATCCTTTTCACTGATCCTGAGCAAGGTTTTCCTTGTTTAAGCATCCTCCACAGAAGGAGTTAAAGGAGAAAGCACTCATCTACACACTCAGGTTCTAAACACAACAAGCCATGGAAGAGCCAGTGAAGTGCCCCTCAGGAAGGAAAAGGATGGTGGAGAGAAAGACAGGAGCTGGAGCTCCTGGGAAGCTTTGGAGATCTACAGGGGAAGAATCCAGAGGCTGCCTGGGGACTACTGATGTATATGCACCAGCTTGGAGCTGTGCTGCTTCAGCACCCAGGAATTCAGCGATCACATGTTATCCTAAACAACTCTCAGACAGCAGGTTTCAGGTTATAGATAAGCCCATCTCCTACCTGCCTGTGAAAGGGATCACCAGCTTTCTGCTGTCCTGCCCTTGCACCCACCAGCCTGGCAGCCTTTCCCATGCAATAGCACCATCACCATCCAAGTGACTTCAGAGAGCTGAACTGACAGCAAAACAACCCACGTGAAAAGGGTTGAGTACACAGAACTACTCTTGAAATCTCCTAGATCCTTATCCTGAGGCAACTGTAGATATTAAAACAAAGTCAAAATTAAATATAGCTACTGATTAGCACGTTGTGTATTTAGCACAGGCATTGCCCTTGTCCCTCTATAGCTGGGAAATGTGACCGCAGTGACAGAACTGCATCTTAATTATCAGGGGGGAAAAAACCGCCCCAAAACCGCAACAGAGAGCACTGCTAAAGCAGAACAGTCTCAGGCCCTGATCCTACAAGAATTTATGTGCACATAGACACTAAACTTTACACTGTTACAGGATAAATATTTGTATTGTTTCTCCAGTTACAATGTATTTGGAAAATAAACATGTACCAGTAATGGACTACTCTGGAGTTTGGCCTTTCAGGTTACATCTGACTAAATGGCCTATGGGGCAACATAGTCCTGAAGAAATCTTACATTCACATGCTGTAAAAATAAATTTTTAACTTAATTTTTGTAGGCCCGTTTTTTATTTCGGCCATTACATTTCGCATTTCTTTAGTTTTTATCTGCTTATACAAATGAAACAGTTTGTGATTTAAAAAAAAAAAACCATTATTTTAAAATAATTTTCATTTATATAATGATCAGAAATAAGTTATAAGTGAATACTATATGGAAATACAACAACTGAAACATTAAATATTTAAAAATACAATACTAAATGTTAACATCAGTAGGTTTTTTTGTATTTGTCATAAAGGAAAAAAGAGCTACAGTAAATAACGCTTCAAAGAAGGTGAAAAGGATTTGGGCATTACAAAATCCTAAACACTTATAATAAGCATTGAAATATCCGGTAAACTTCTTTCCATTCTATTTCTGAACAATACTTTTATATTAAAAGAATATAGCTGGCCTAAATATTGCCCCCCAAAAGGGGCAAACTCTTGTATCACACGCACCAAGAAAACTGCTTTTGATTCAATTATTGAGACAATTAAATCATCAAAATCAACCTTGACAATAAGCAGAAAGGAAGCTTCAATTATTCTTATAATCCAAACAGAGAGAAACAAAAATATAAGAAGAGTAAGGTATCCATTGATGTTTTCATAATTATTTTAACATGTGAGAAACATATATATCAAATTAATAGGTGGTCCTATTCTTTCCATCAAACAGCACCTGCTTTGCATAGCGTCTAAACCACAAGAGGAGACAATCCGATTATTTCAATACAAAGCAGCATTGAATCACTGAAGCCCATGAAATGACATAACTATACACCAACTGAGGATTTAATCCATGCTATTCTGCCCCTAACCCTGCAACAAATACCAGTCCTCAATGCATAACAGAAATAACTGCTCGATAAAGCCCAAGAATAAAACCGTAAAAAGTGTGAAAGTCATTTAGAACCACAACACTGGAGATTTTTCAGTGAGATTTTCATCATTTCTAAACACAGGTGACTAAACCACTTGGAGATTTTTGAAAAATGGCCCTATCCCTCACCACTTATGCACAGTGGGTTCCATAGCAAAGTCAGGAACTGACAATATAAAGCAGAACCTTTTACCTCTTCTTCAATACCTAGCATCTAATTCAAGAGAAATGTTCCTTCTCCTAATTCAAGAGTAAACTGAACTTCCAGGAGACAGTTTACACACAGCTTAAAGTAACACCTATGTACAAAACCCTCATGCTTTAGAAGTACAGTAGGAAAGCAGTGGGAATGTGGGGAGAGGGGAGATGCCTCAAGGGTTTGCCGAGGTGGGGTGCAGTGTGGGGAGCAGTAATTTCCCTGTGTTACTGCACCACGGAGCTCGGTTAGCAACGTGCAGGCACTGATCACCGAGCAAGAGGCAAGACAGGAGGTGCTTCTGCCAGGCCCTCAAGTGGACTTCTCAGGCAGTGTAGGGTGAGCCCCAACTCTCCCCAGGGCCAGAGAGCAGCCACCGTATTTCTGCAGTGTCTCCAGCAGGAGGTCTGGGACTGAAGGGTGAGAGAGCAACACCGATACTTTGCGTTGGGAAATCAAAAATGTGACGGTTTAATTGTAATCAACTCCACATAAAAACATTTCCCACTCAGCAAACATTTCCACAAAGGGAAATAAGCTGTAATCAGGGTGCTGATCAATCACAAAAAAACATTTTTTGCTTACATTTATGATTCCAGTTTAATTCTCAGTGGGTGGGTGTCTTCGTCTAAACTAGGACACCTTTCAGCAGCATAAAATTTCTCTCAACTCAAAATATCCATGTTGCTCTTTCACCCTTCAGTGCCAGACCATTATCTGCTTTCTGGATAAACAAGACCAGCCGATGTGTAACTAAATATAATTTAAGAAAGAAACTCATTTACAGAACTCAATTCCGTAGCATGGCCCACAGAAATTATGATGTGACTTTTAGAAAGTTTAAATTATGTATCAGTGCCATCAGTTAAAAAAAAATTATCTAAGCAAACAAAAAAATTGTATTTCAAATGACTGAAGTGAGAGCTTGGATGATGTCCTTGGGTAACTCATCAATGCAATGTTTCTGCTATATTAAAAAAAAATCAAATTATTAAGTGTATCCTAAATCAGTCAGTCACTTCAAGGTACACGACTATCACAATTATTGAAAAAGGCCTTGATCCTGAAAACATTTATGTCTGTGAATTTTTAGACAAGTGAATAGTCTTTGTAGGACTGACCTCTTACTTTACGTTGTTCACACATATGAACTTGTATGCACGATCAGAGACTAAGGCAGAAATACACATTTACAAGCTATCAACATTTTACCTAAAAAGTCTCTTAAAATGGATTCAAAGTCATTACCAGCTGTTTCTTATTTAAAGCTTAATGTCAGTGTAATAGTACAGACAGTTTTACACAGAAGTAAAGTACCTGAAGTTTTCATCCTTTTTGTTTTCAGTTTCAAAACAAAAAAAAAAAATGGCCTCAAAAGTCAGCTTAAGACCAACAAGATCACTCATACTCATATCAACCCCTTAGAATTAGAAACACTCCAATTATGACAAATCACAGTGATAGCATGAATAAAACATCACAGGTTTTATTGTGTAGTATATTTTATAAGGTCAAAAGTTACATCTAATCAGCAATGGCAGCCTTGGATTCTAATGGATTCATAATTATTCTACATCTAAGAAGCAAAATATTGCCTATGCTCAAAAATTCTAGAGTTATATACACATATATATTGCAACAAATATCTGTTTTTTCAGACATATATATTTGAACAAATGGGCAGCTTTCAAGGGACCATGCTCTGAAATAAGCGATGCTTTTGTTTGCATTTCCAGCTTAATATGCATCCTGATAAAAGTATTAAATGTTACCACTAAGCTGTGCGGTTCTCTAGACCTACCACAAATATATTATCTGGAAAGAGCTGGGTACTGAATGCAAACAGTCTGCTGCCTTCCGTCTACTTATCACTCTGCTGTTTCAATATTTTTTTCTTTGACCTTGCCCCTGTATCTTAGCAAGTGACACATTCCCTACTGAAAACCACATTTATGACAAGTTTTAATACTTAGAATGAAAACTTGTGCCCATTCTGCACAGAAAGTACCTGGAAAGCGTACCTTCATGCAAAATCCTTTTTTTCTGCTTTTCCCAATACACACATAGTCTTTTTTTGTATCACAAAGGTTTTAAAATTGTCCTATGCAATTGAAATAATATTTCCAAAACCAGTAATCTTTTACAGGTAAAAATCAGAGCATTTCCAGCTGACAAAGTAATTTGCAAGGGACATGCAAAGCACCTGAAAAAAACAGACTGCGAAGAAAACCATTTTAACTATAGCAACAGCACTCACTGCATAATGTTAAAAGGAAAATTATGCAATTAGGTCTCTTATCAGACTTATGAAAATTCAGATTTATGCCATTTGGGGGAATAAAAAAAGAAAAATTATTGTTCGCCACATCTCCCTTGAGCACTACCTAGGGGAGGGGAGTGATGACCAGACAGTGAAAATTAAGAAGAACGTGTCCCACCTTACGCCTATTCTGCCAATCTGTCACAGTTGTTCTTCTAGCTCCATAGGTTTACATGATTTTTTCCCAATTTTTTTTTTTTTTTTTTTTTTTTTTGCTGACAAGTAATACAAGACAGATTCTTGCCTTCTTAGGATCTTGCAATCTAGTTTAGACATAGCACGTCAAGTGGTGATGAAAGAAGGTTAGGGTGGGTTTGAAAAGATGAGGATTCCAACAGTAAACGATGCAGAGACATCAGTTTGGTAATGTACACATGTTTTGCATGATTCATTGGACCAAAATGGCCAAAGGAACTTAAAAAGCTGTCAAAGGCATCTTTACCTCTGACCTACCTAGTCATCCATCTGCTTCCTCATACTGTCAATCAAAACCCTCCCATCCTTATCACTATTCTATTACACACATTTTCCACAACCATTTCTCCTCCAGCTCTTAAAAAATATCTTAGCAAACATTTCAATCAGTCATTAAAAACCTTGTTAAAATATGCAATGTGTCATCAAATATGCATAGCGTACTCGTGCAAAATCTGTAGAGCGTAAATCACTGTATTACATTTGATATAGTATTAATGTGAAACATCGTAGAAAGTATTACCGATAGGAACTTTGAATTACTTTCTACAGATTGGAGCTTGATTTTGTGTTATATCAAATAAAGCAAAGAATGGGCAATTTAATAGATTATTTTACACAATAATTAAATTAAAGCTCATTCAGCATGCCTAGAATAATAATACAAATTATACTTCACACAAAATTCATGCAATTAGTTGCTGTTCTAACAAATTCATGCATGGGGGTTTGCTTCAATTAAACCGCACACACTGCAGTTTATACACCCCGGGTCAAAATCCGTGTATCTGCTCCTTGGTGAACGCAAACGCTTTAAAACGTGTCGGTAAACATATGTTTAGCAGACACACAGGTGCATATCTAAAAATAATAGTCAAAAAAATTATAATAGCAATAAAGTAACATACCGACTGGAAATAGCCTTTTTAACTTCTGCAGCCCTTATCTCTTCCAGTCCCTCGCACAAACAGTTATGGAATTATCCTGTCGAAATAGTTATGGAATAACATCAACCACTCACGCACAGGAAAGAATTTTGTCCAGACCTGTCACACGTTACGTATTTATACCAGACCCGCTGGATAACCCCCGCTAAATGAAACCTGGCGGAGGCTCCCTGAGGAGCGGTCCGCCCGGGGTGACCGCCCCGCGGGCAGCAGCCCCGGCATCGCGGCTGCAGCGGGGAGGCGGGCGGGGAACTCCGCGGTGCCTCGGGCCTCTCTCCCTTTGCCCACCCGGGGGGCAGAGCGGCGGGACCGGCAGCGGCGGCTGAAGAAGGGGTCGGCTTTTGCTGGCCGAGAGCGGCGAAGGAGGTCCGGGAAAGTGCCATGATTTATTTAGGATGCGGGAAGCCCCGGGGAGGACACGGCCTCACTGAGGGGGCAGCCGGGGCCCGCGGGAGGCGGAGAGGTGCGGGCGATGCGTGCAGCGCCCCGGCCCCCGCCGCTCGGGAAGAGGCGGCCGGGGAAGGGCGCGCACCGCCCGCGCTGCTCAGAGGGTCGCTCCCGAGGGGCACAGCCCCCACGGCCCCTCTGCGAGAGGAGTCCTGGGGCAGCGCCGTGAGCCCGACGGCACCGCTCCCCGCCGCCCCCGAGGCGCCGCCGGCACGGGCCAGGGGCCGCGCGGCCCCGTGAGGGCGGTGGAGGCGCTGGGCGCGCAGGGGCTCGCTCGGGCCCCACACCTTGGCGGGGGTGGAGGGAAAGCAGTTGGGCTGCTGAGGTGTTCCCCGTCAACACCGTGGCAGGACAGAATCCTTCTGACGGCTCCGCACCGCGTTTACCCCACAGCGGAGTCAAGAGTAAACCTGGCCTGTTGCCCCCAGCCCCTGCGGATTCGGTCCACGCAGGTGCCGGGCCGGCGCCTCTTCTAAAGCCCACAGGTGCGTGTCTCTACAGCGGGAGAGGCAGTGCTGCAGTAGTGGGGGCTGCGCTCCCGCGCAGTAGGGCAAGCTGCTCCCCCGAAAGGGCGCCCGTCTTGGGGGCACCGCGGGGCTCCGGCATCGCAGCCCCCGCCCTGGGAAGGCGAGGGGAGGCTGCGGGCGTGTAGCGCTGCGTCCCTCGTCTCTGCTCCGCCAGCAAAAGCACCCCCCGCCCCGCGCCAGGCACCTCTCCCGCCTGCAAAGTGCTGTCAGGGTTTTTAGGCGTCAAACACGGGGATAATTATAAACCTCTCAAAACCGACGGGGTTTCATCTCCTGCTTTCACCGACTGCAAGCTTCCACGCTTGGCCACGCGGTGTAAGCACTCTCCCCTACGCTCTTCCACCCCCCACAGAAAAAGGACAAGCGCGGGGCAAGCGGACCAGCTCCGTGAGGGAGAGCAGCGGCGGGACTCCCGCCCCAGAGCCTCGCGGCGGCCCGAGAGCGGGCGAGGCCGCCGGGCTCTTCCCCTTGGCCTCACCCGAGCTCTGACTTGCAAAACGGCGAAGTGCTTTTACCAACACGACGTTAACGTTTTGCCAGGTTTATTTTACTTGTTATACACAGACGATACAAACGGGCAAAAACTGAAACATTTCTCAATGGAGCATGTACTGGTATAAATTATTCAGTTCCACAGACGTAACAGAACAAATATAAAAATCACAACATTCGATTTACAGAAGAGTCAAAAATATACACACGTTTATGACCCTGAATTTCTATTAGGAAATTTCCCCCTCGAATGTAATCTAGACTGAATATTTAGCCTGATGCATATTTCAGTTCTTAATTGTTTTCTTCCATATAAAAATGCGTTAATTGTATAGATTTGCTACTCAAAATTCGAAGACTTACTATTCTGCTTCGCCGGGGGGGGAGTCCTGGAGGGATATTAGTTCTCCTTCAATAGCATAAGAGGCTTACAAGAGAGATCACTCTTACTTTCGATGTGCATTTGATTCCCCAGGAAGTCAGATCTCGGTTAGCTACTTTATGAAAAAGTCAATTCCGAAACTAAATGCAGTAAAATATACAACTCACAACTCATCTTCACTGGACTACACTATGGTTACCAACAATTCAGTCGTCTATATCTTTTTTCTTTTTTTTCTTTTTTTTTCTTTTTTTTTTTTTTTTGATTATTCATTACAAAGATTTACAGCAATATAAAGAAAGAGGGGAAAACTGCAAAGAAATTTGAAAATAGTTTGTCAGCATATTTGGCACCTGCGGGGACCAGTAATGGATTTGGCACTTGGGGGCAGGGGAGAGGGGTTACCACAAAAATAATAATATTGCTGATCTCGAGCTATTCCTTTCAAAGAAAAATAAGAGACAGCTAATTTTGTTTTTGGAAGGCGTTATGCTCCTTTAATCGACTTTCCTACGAGACATATTTCTGTTCTTTTGAAGGGAAAGCTGAGCTATTCCTTAGCTGTGTTAGCCCAGGGCACCGCGTAATTATTTCATGCGAGGAATTGGAGAGAAAGTGAGAAACCCATTACTCGCTGCTACACCTATGGACCACTTACATTTCCAGAGGCATTTAGGAAGAGTGTTTACCTGGGGAGGGGCACGAGGAAGAGGGAGCAAAGTGCGAGGAAGGGAGTAAAGAAATTTAAACAGGATCTAAGTTTTGTGACTTCACAATGAAAACAGAACAAAAAAAAATGCAAACAAATAATAAATAAACAGAACCAAAGAAAAGTAATCTGTTACAATAAAATAAATACTATGTACAGGCATTTCACAGGCTGTTTTCCCCACTATTACTGTTTCCCCTAGAATCCATCCGTGGTAAAAGGAAGGAAGCGCTGTACGGTTTGAGAGTCTAAGCATCCTACTGATCAGTGGGTTTCGGTGCGGCAGTGCCCCCCGCGCCNGCTCAGCCTGCCTGCCTGCCTCCCTGCCGGGCCGAGCCGGGCCGGGCCGGGGCACGGATGGGGCAGCTAGGGGTGGGGGTCAGTGCGCTAACGCGGAGGAGTTATTGTGCAAAAGGACGGCGGGCCCGCGGCCGCGCCTAGCTGTGCGAGTAGAAGCCGTAATAGCCGATGTCCTTGGCGCAGGTCTTTTCGCAGTCCCGCTGGGTGAGCACCTCGCTCTTGAGGGGTGAGGAGCTCTCGGACACCGGGGTGTCCGAGGGGGAGATCCGCCTCCTTTTGGCCTGCTCGTAAATCCCAGAATCGGATGAGTCGATGGACTTAATGGACGACGGCGTCTCGATCCAGCTGGAGTCGGACAAATCTTTGGGCTTGGAGTCCTCGGCGCCCGGCAAGGGGGACCGCTCGGGGGCCAGGCTCTCGGCCTCCTCCCCCAGGTAGGGGTTGCCGGCGGCCATGCGCGCCGCCGCCGCGCTGTTGGGCCAGCAGGAGAGCACAGAGCCCGACTTGCTGCAGTACTGCGGGGGGCTGCGGGCCCCCCAGCCCGAGGGGTCGGCGTAGTAGCCCAGCGGCCGCCCGGCGCAGCCGGCCGCCTGCAGCGGCAGCGCCTTGACGCCCGCGGCCGCGTAGGAGAGCAGCGTGGCCGCGTTGCCGGCGAAGTCGGTGGCCGTGTCGTAGGCGGAGGCGGCGAAGTCGAGGCGGTTGTTGGCGGGGGCGACGAACCAGCGCTGCGGCGAGGGGGCCCCCGGGTCCTCGGCTTGCTGTGGGGAGAGCAGCCCGTTGGTGTGGGGCACGCTGCGGTCGGCGCCGGGCCCCGGGCCGGCTCCTGCCCCGGGGTGGAAGCGGGACTTGGCGTAGTTACTCACGAACTGGTCCTGGAGGAAGGAGCCGGCCATGGCGTAGCGGGCCCCGGGCACGATCTGCGAGCGGGGCGAGTCGTTGGGGGAAGGTGTCAGCCGGTCCATGTCGCAGCCCGTGTAGATCCTGCCCAAGAGAAGGGGAGAGAGCTGGGTGTCCGCCGCAGCCCGGCGCCCTCCTCGGCGCGGCACCCGGCCGGACGCGGCCCTGGGGGGACGAACGGGACGGCGCCGTCCCAGCGCGCTCCTGTTCGGCCCGGGAGCCTGCGCTCCTCTCCGGGCTTGGCCTCCGGCACCAGTAGCGCCGAGGGCCTGTAACGGGGAAGAGGAAAGACGGGGGCAAGCATGGAGAACGAATCACTCGGAACCGGCTGGCCGTTCCTTGACGGGCTGAGATCCCTGTCCCCGGTCCGAACCCACATCCCAAAGGCGTGAAATCCCGCGTGGTGACACATTGACCGGTCCCACCACATGCCCAACAGGCAGCCCGGCCATTTGCCGCAAACAGCATGAGTGGCAGACTACGGAATTCTATCGGCTGTTTAACACTTATTATTGGGAGTCACAGACGAACCATCAACATTTTACTGAGTTTAAATTAAGCTAATCTTTAAACACCTACTGTAGGAAATGTAAAGCCAGACACTTCCAGTGTTCCCTGCGTGGCCTATATATAATTCTCCCATGCTGGGCTGCAATTTGTGATTATAAAAACTTTAATGGATGAATAACTACTATCTGTATTTAATTCAGGCTAAAACTGTGCTTTAATTAACCCTCCACGCCTCCTGGAATTTCTTATCCAAAATAAACTTGGCCCTTAAACAAATTCAACGTGCTAGACAACATTGAAGCTTCCCCTCCCCCTGTCTCTTTTCAAGTGACACCCTATAAAGTTTTTTTCCTAACAAAAAGGGGAAAGCACTTTTGGCTGGGGGCGAAGGCCACGCAGCCTTTCCAAAGGCCGCGCATACTCTCGTAGAGCCCGCAGAGAGCGGGCAGGCACAGCTGCCGCCCTCCGTGGCACCAGGGACCGCCGCTCTCCTCTCGGCAACAGCCTTGATGCCCCCACAGCCTCCGCGACCCCCGCCCCCGGGAGAGAGCGACCGCACCACAAGCTGCTCCCAGAGGAGAGCTGGAGCTCGGTCCCGGGCCCCTCTCACACTAGTTCAGCTCTCGGCGTCGTTTCCATCCTTAGCCTGAAATCTTGCTGCTGGTGGCTGATGGACCGCGGTTCAGCGAAGAGAGGCTGAAGCAGGCGCTTAAAATACGCACGGGATGAGGCACTCCAAGCGAGGCCGCTCCTCGTCGCAGTTTAGAGAGGAAAAAATGTTTTCCTCCTCAAAGCCAGGGTCCTGGAGACCCGGAGTTTGCAGCTGGACAGGCGAGCTCCCAAGTCGCCTGTTCCCCCTGGCGTATGGGCCGCCCTGCGCCTGCCACCCCCCGCTGCCCTAAGACGGGCAGTGGGATGCCCGGTGAGCCGTACCCCGGGCCAGAGAATTCTGCCTGCAGGGCCTGCAGGCCGGGATATCCCCATTTTTGTCCCGAGGGCCGGGAAAGGCGGCGGCAGGGGCCGGGGGTTGGTGCCGCCCCGGAGCCGCACTCGGAGTGGCACCGGCCGCGTGTGGCGCGGGGGTCACGGCCGGGGGGTCAAATTGCTGGGAACGCCTCGGAGGCGGACTGGCAGAGGCAGCTCAGCGACAAACCGCGATTAAAACTTCAGAGGCTTTAGCTCCACCCAGAAGGGAGAAGGGAAAAAAAGCCAACCCCGGAGAAGAACAAAACGAGGCGAAGACACTTCCCTCCGGACACCGGCTCTGCGGACCCCGGGATGATGCAGACCCGGCGGGCTGCCGGGGCTGAGCCCCAGCTGCTCGGGTGCTTCTTTCGGAGCCCTTGCGCGCAAGCGAAACGGAAGCTTGGAAAGAGGCGCCAAGATACGTGCCAGGAAAAACCAACAACAAAACCGCCGCAAGCGCCAAAGCGAGATGCGGCCTCAGGTGCGGGCAGCGCGGCCCCAGGCGCGGGAGCGGCCTCAGGGCTGCGCGGGGCGCCGCAGGAAGGACAAGCCCCTGTGAGGGAGCGGGCGTGTGCTTCCCTCCCGAAGGGCTCTAGAAAAGCCTGACATTACACATCTCGGTGTGAAATGAAGCCAGCCCTCATCCTAAATCTCCCCCCTTTGACATGTGTGTGCAGCCGGCAGAAGGGTAGTAAAAATCCGGTTTACTTACGTGTCATAATTGTCTCGGAATCCTTTTGCGAAAGGGTTGTGATCTATTTTCAGCTGTGTGATCTAGGGAAAGAAAGGAGCAGAACACACGTTGTGAAAGCCTGAAAAATATACCCCACTGCAGCCAACACGTTTTTAAAGGACCGAGCTTTAGTCTAGTCAATCATATTGCCTTTAAACCATGAAAAATAATCTCTAGCATGCTTATAGACATCACAGTCTAATTTTAAGATTTACGTTAGCCTAGAAAGTACGATAAAATTCAATACTAAACCCCATGTTTTGAGACGTATGTTCAGCATTCCTACTGCATGGGTATGAATATACTGAAATCCAGAAATTAGGGAAAACGTACCGCACAACGGTAACTAGGAGTTTGCATTTGCATCGAGCAAAATAATTAAAGCGAGAATGTGGACTGAACATATGCCATTTGAAAAGGGGGCACCAGTCTGTAGCAAAGCCAGACCACTTCGAAACGCATCCAGGCATTAACGAGCTTTTAATTTGAGGAAGTTGCTCCGTCACCCCCGGCGCAATCAATGAGGATGTTAATTGATCTTTGCAGACTTAAAGCTTAAGCTAACAGCTTAACAGCTAACTAAGCTGTTTCCGACTGGGAGATCAACGCCGCGGGCCAGCGCCCAGCCCCGGGCGGAGGGGCAGGATCGCGCCCGGCCTGGCGGGGAGGGCGATGCCGCTGCGGGAGCCCGGCGGGGGCTCTTGGGGCGAGGGCAGCGCCAGCGGCCGCGGGCGCACTCGGGCTAGACAAGGAGGGATGGCACAAAGGAGGGAACAGGGACTCCCATCTCCTGGCACCGGAGATCCGGGGGAGGGAGGGCAGCTGCCGGGCCGTCCCTGGTGGGGTGCCCTGCGGGGAGCGCGGCGACCGCGAGGGGAATAAACCAGGGAGCTCTTTACATCGGTGTTTTGGTAGGCGGTGACTGCTATGAACTGCGTCTCGGGAAAGGTGAATGTCTGCACTCTGCCCGGCTGGTTGGTATCCTCTGTCCCGTCTTCGTTCACCTCCACCACATGCAAGCGAGGTTGGTACTTGTGGAGGGACTGCAAAACCACCATCTGTCAGGCATGGCAAAAGGAGGGAGGGGAACGCGGGGAAAAAAAGAAGAAATTAGAGCGAGAAGGACGAGGAGAGCGATGTCCGCTGGCCGCCACCTCCCCGGGACGGTTGCGGGCTCCCCCGGCCGCACAGGGCAGCGGTGTCAGCTTTGGGCAAAGCTCTCGGGGCCGACGAGGCCCGTGGCAAGATAAAATGGGAGGACTTTCTCACCACCACCCCCTTTTATTTTCACCTAACGACACGATCTAAAAAAAATACACGAAACGATAGGATTTTAACTGAAGCAATAAAAATAATTCTGGCAGAGTCTGCGTTTCCCCACTGACCTGCCCGTTGTTGTTTGATGCTCCTTTATTGTTTGTAAGTTTTAGTTTCCCAAAGGAGATTTCCTGGCGCATCCAGTGGGCTCCCGTGTTGGGGGAGTCGGGGTGCATATACACCCGGTTTCCTAAGCAAAACAACAAAAAACAGAACCACATCACAGTTCTCGCGTGTACCCCGGTTCTGCCGCTGCATCCGCGCACGAGGGCAAAGGACCCCGTGAAGTTACCAATATTTTACTGCCAAAACTCCCTTCTTTTTAAAGGAAAAGGATTAAAACAGCTTTTTCTGAACACCTTCTACTTTCTCCTCCACCCTTTTTTTTTTTTGTTGGTTTGTGTTTTTTTTTTTTTTATTAAAATATCGTTGGTTCGTTCGCGTTTAAGAAGTCGCCAGAGCCAGTCCGCAAAGGCATTAATTAATCATTCTCACCTACATATGTGTCGGGAAAAGTGTTAATTGGAGGAACTTGCCTTGTACATTGGTGTCCGCCTTGCCGCAAGGAACCCATTTGCCTCCCTGAAATCTCCAGTGATTGGGATCCGCCAAAATTACATCCACAAAAATATTGTAGTGAGCCGTAGGGTCGAGACCAGAAATATTAAAGCTTAGGAAAGGGAACATGCGCCTATAAAAGAATAAAAAAAAAAGAAAGAAAAGGAAACAAAAAAAAAAGAAAAAGGAAGGGAAGAAGGAAAGCAAGCCACCGGCAGCGACAGGCACACGCGGAGGAACCAGCCGTTGTGCTTTATCCTCACGGCTCCCGATAGGGACCGGGAAATAAAAATTAAAAGGAAACCCCCTCCCCGGAGCGTCAAGCTTTTCGCGGGGAAGCGATGAGGGCAGCGGGCGCGGGAACTTGCGGGGAAGCAGAGAGGGCTGCCCCGGTGGGGACCGGCTGCGGCGGGGACCGGCACCGGAGCTCCCGGCGGCCGGAGCAGGGGCCCCGTGACGGGCGGACGGCTCCGCTGGGGCGGCGGAAGCTCCGGGCGGCTCCCCCGGTGGAGTCCGCGGCTCAGCCCCGACACCCACTGAGGTTCGCGCGGTGGCTTACCTTCCCTGCTTCGTGATGATCATCTCCGTCTGGTGCCGGTGAAATTTCAGCCAGAGTGGCCTGTTGCACAGGTAGACCTGAGCCTTGCCGGGAACCAGCCCCGGCTGGGTGGAGGAGAACTGGTAGAAAGGTGCCCCTTGGTAGGAATGGCCATACTGCTGGGGGTACGGGTAGCCCGCCGTGGGGTAGCCTTGCGGAGAAGAGTTGGACAGGAGGCTGTTATAAGCTCCGTTGGTGATCACAGGATGATGAGCCATGTAGCGGCTGGGGCTGGCGATGGAGAAGGCTGGGTGAGCAGGTCCATGCTGGCTAGGATAAGGGAACATGGTACTAGGAGCAGAGGCAGCAGACTGGGGCTGGCTGGACTGAGAGAGCAGATAGCGATCTGCAGCAGATCCATCGAAACTGTGACGAAGCTCAGAGACCCCGTCCAAGACGGGAGAGAGTTTATTTCTCTGGACGTCCCCTGGTGTGTCCTTGGAGTCAGGAAAATTGTCTGTATCTGACTGATTCGTCATCCCCCTGGTAATTTTTTTCAAAGGTGAACTTCTCTCCAGGTTGTCAGTGGTCGAGATAATGGGATGATCATGCAAGGCAAGCTCAGATCCGCCTGCATGTGGGTAACTGCTGCTCACATTGAGAAATTTCTTGGAGAGCATGATAGAGGGAGAAAGACAATGCTCCAGCTGCATAGCTCTAGCACCACAGTAATAACCCTTCAGTCCCTGGATCTGAAAGGGCTTCTTAGTATCAGAAGCAAGACATCCTGGGACCCACACTAGGCAGAAAGCACTTCATCTACCAAATGCTTCCCAAACGTTTGATTTACTTTTTT
>VZRZ01005265.1:1149553-1178840 GCA_013398175.1 Climacteris rufus
TTTTTTTACTACGGCTGGAAAATAAAACCAAACCCTGCGATTCCCCAAACATTGCGCGCGTGTACCCCACCTTTGTGCGTCAGGGAGGAAAGCGGCTGCTGGGCGCTTAGGGGAGCGATTGCGAGGGGGGCGCGGGCTGGCGGCCGCTGCCCTCAGCTCACCCCCCGGTTTGTCCCCGGCGGGGCGCAGCCCCTCTCCCCCAGCTCCTCTGAGCGAGCCCCGGCGCTTCGCCCCCACCCTTCCCACCCGTGCCTGTTTCGCGGGGGAAAAGACACCCTCCGTCCCCACTGACAGCGGCCGCCTATCGTCTCTTTTAACTTCTGAAATAATCATAAGCCCCGCAGCCGAAGTGCCCTAATGTATTTGCCGGGATGTTTACGGGTTCTTTAGTAAATAAATATTTTATCGGGGAGCCGTAATGCCGGAGATTATCAGCAAAACAGCGTGGAAGGCGTGCATCTCCCCATCCGGCTTCGGATTTCTTTCCTCTCGGTGCCTGCTTTCCCTCAGTGACTCAGTCCCGCGGGCAGCGCTCGGGAGGCGCAGATTTTTGGTAGCACCTTTGCCATGAGCCGCGGCCCGCCCCGGCCGTGGGGTCGGTCGGAGCGGAGAAACCCAAAGCACGAAGGTGCTCCGGCAGGAGCCGCCGGCAGCCTCTGCCGGGGGTGTCCGGCGGGAGCTGCGGCCCGGGGTGCCACAGGCGGGCGGGGGCGAAGCCCGCGAGCCCTCAGGGGGCTCCGGGGACTCCCGGTTACCGGGGTCCGGCCCGAGGGTCCCGCCTTGTGCCCCGTCGAGCCTCGGGCTACTGAAAGCGGGACCCTCCAAGGCGCGAAGATGCGCCTGAAGAGTTCAGGGGGCCTGCTCGCCGCCCCGCCTTTGCCAAGCACCAGTCTCAATTTCCCTTCCTAGGGAAACCTGAGAGTTTTAAAGCACGGCGTTTGTTTTCCGTTTTTTTTTTTGTTTTGTTTTGTTTTGTTGTGGGTTTTGGTGGTTTTGGGGTTTTTTGCCCGGGGAGGAGCTCTCCTGTTCCATTTTTCTTAGTGTTGTCCCCTTACCGATTTGGACTTCAGGTATTTTACAGACCACATCTCTTCCCAGGTGACATCAGCAGCCAGCTGCAAATTTTACTGACAGATAATGCAGCCTGTACCACTGCATAATAAACCCCAACCATCCTATAATTGTCCGAAGCCAGACAGAAACTTTGCAAACTCAAATCCAGAGAAGACTAAAATCAGAATGACTTGTCAGAATGTATTTCAATGCTCCCAAAGCCCATGGCCATTTATTTTTCTGTTGCTTAATTGTGAGTTACTTCAGTTATTTGGTACTTCATACATGCTGACACACACACACACTTTCTGCAAAGAAATGATTCTAATAAGATAATTTATGAAGCAAAAAGCAAGCAGTTCACTGTTCTACTTGCAGTCGGCTGATACAGCACATGCAACTTTCCATACACCACCACCTTCCTTCAGTGCTAAGAAAACTGTTTCATTATTATCAGTTCTAACTAATGTTTCCGACACTTGTTTCACCAGTGCTCACCCTTCCCTTTCCCTGTTTGAAACAACAGCATGGTAATGGACTTATATAGGCAGGAGATGGATCGAAATGCAGATAAACCCTCAGAGACGCTGCCCTGAATTACAGAGCTACACCCATATAGATGCGGAGCCGCAATGAATTCAGTGGTATACTGCCAATCACATGGAAGTGCTAATATATGCCAAAAATCTTCAGTGCACAACTCCTAAACTGGTATAATAGGGGGATATGCAATGGCAGGTGGTGTTACAGAATCGTCATAGAATGGAGTGAGGTTTGCTAATACAATATGCCCGTCCTTCGCGCTGACAGGTGACAAGGGGTCATGCTGCTAATGAAGGTCTGCTCCACTGCGGCTGGAGGCTCAGAAGGTGGCTGCTTGAAAATCTCTTTCTTCCTCCAACATGGTATACAGGCTGCTGCTTTTCAGGTTACGGCATACACATATTCTTCCAAATCCTCTGTGTAGCTCCTAAAGTACTGGACAAAAATAAGGAGGGATGCCCCAAAAAACTGGCTTTTTATTATTCATGTAACATCTTGGTAAATGGAAAATTGTGCCTCCAAGTTAAACTGAGGAGTGAATAGAAAGCAGGGTACCACAGCATGAGCTTATACTACGGGAGATCTGCGTCTCCAACAGACTCCCTTCAGCTACCCTCTGCAAGATGTACATTTGTCAAAATTAATTTAGAATATGTAAGGCTCACTGGTTTGTCTCCCTGCTTACACCAGCCTCTCACGCATGTATACACTGCAGCACTGCGCTAGCTCCTCTCCTGCTCTGCAGTGCCATGTTACCCACGACCTGCCAAACTCTGTCTCCCTCGTGGTGTTACACGTGTGTGTGGGAGTAGAGAGCAGCAGGGATGCAGAGCCCCCCTGGCAGACGAGCCCCGGGGCAGGTCCCGGGATCAGCTCCCGCCCCACCTCATCCCAGGCGCGCGCATCCGGCAGCAGCGAGGCCCAAACACAGCCTCTCCCAGGCACCCGCAGGTTTGCAGTGGGAATCGCCAGAAAGAACTTCCCTTGAACTACACACAGGCAATGTGCTTTGGTATGTCTCCATCTTCCCAGTCTGATATTCCACTGCCTACTGTGGGGGCAGAGGGAAGGCCATAAGGAGGGCAGCTGCAAAAATCTGCATGTTTCCCTCTGAAGTAAGTGCACACTAAATATACTTTCAGAGAGAGTTATTCTAAAATAGTAAATTAAAAGGCCTAAATAAGAAATTTCAAACAAAAGAAAAATCTTTCAATAGTAAAGACTAAGTAAATAGAAAAACAATGGACATAAACTGGAAAATAAGACAATTTGATGGGTTATTTCTCTAGTATGCAAACAATAAGTCAATTTTTGAAAAATTACCTCCAACAAGAGATGTAGAGAGTTTTAAAATATTTCCCTGCCACTGTTGTTGCTGTTTATTAAAAGAAAGCAAACCCCAACCAATAGTAAACATAAAAACAAAACTTCTGCCCAGACAAAAAAATCAAATCAGCCTAAGCACCATCCAATATTAAAAAAAAAAAAATAAAACCTAACAAAAAGTCCTAATCAGCCCTTGCCCAAAACCCAGAGTCACTCCTCAAACCCAGTTATTTGGCTCTGCCTGCTTCAAACCAAGCTTCCTGTGACTGTTTCCCTCCCCAGTCAGTGGAAATGGTTTTAAACATAATATTCTAGTTGGGACTCTTTTCATACATTTACATATATGGACATCTCATGTACATTCTCTTTCACAGGAGGGAGGGTTCATGTAACCTAGCGCAGCCTCTGTCACTTTAATATTTATTCTCAGAATACTGCTATTTATGACACTGTTTGTGAGAGTTCTGTGATTCAGTTATCAGCAACTGAATTAATTTTCTTAAGGTCATTTGTCTTCTGTAGATATTAAGGTTTGAATAATATGCAAAGGAAGCTGACAAAGGAATTTTCAGCATTTTTGTTTTTGTACATCCTCAGAATTCAGCACTACGATTTTTTTTTTAATCTCCATGAGAGTAACTGTTAATCAATGGGAGCCAAATTCCATTAGAGAATTTTTGCCATCCTAACAATATCTCAGAAGTTTTACGGTGGAGAGAAACAAATGTTTACTAACACTTTTTCTAGTCTGTTAATTCCCGCTGTTCTTTCTCAAAAAAGGCTGTCCAGAACTTAAGACAGGTTTGTAAATGTATTTTTATTATGTTGCAACAATCAAAATATATATGTACTACAGAATTTTTCCCCAAATATTAAATGAAAACGTAATACATTTTTGCCCACATTGTGTTCTTGAACACTTTGGAATCTGTGAGGACCCTGGCATAAAGAAACCGAAGCAAATGCACAATTAGAGACTGAAAGGTGTTATGGTGCTGCACTTACATTGCAAATGAAGTCAGATGTCTCCGTTTAATCAAATAGAGCTTCAACAGTCTCTGTTTTGCAAGTATTAGAAACAATAAACAAATATACACAGAAAGCATCACAAACGGTGAATCGGTTATTTAAATACAACTGTATCCAACATAGCAGCTAAACACTGGACAATGTTTGAGGTCATCAGCACATCCACATGCTCTTCTAAATGACGTTTGGGGTCCTGAAATACAAAGGATGCAATGAGAGAAGTGACTGAAACACACCTCTAAAAGATTTCATTTACTTAAGGTCTATTTAAGATGTCTGGTGAGTTAAAGAGAACAGACCAGTAATGCTCCTAAGTTTTCCGTTCTAGGAAGACCTAGCAAATGATTGACTTTCCATGGACAACATTTTATTAATTCATACTAACAGTTAAGTTAAGGATAGGTTTAGGAAGTAAATTTCTATCCAGCATATGAAGAGTAACCATGGCAGCTGTGAGTTTTAAGGACAACACAGAACATGTGAATTTTACTATACATCTCACTAAGGCCAATATTTTAATCTTAGTTCTGGTACATGGCAATTTGTTTTCAGATCTTTGCACAAATGTGTGTTCTAATCCTGTAAAGATTCTAGCACCATCTAACACAGTCTTTGAATAGTTGTGTTGACTGCAAGAAAATTAGCATGTCTATACCCATAAAACATGCAACATGCACAATGCCCTGTTCAAATGCTCTCAGAAACTGAATGTTAAGCCTGAGCAGTTTTCTGAAAATGCATATCCCCACACACTATTACTCAATTGATGTAGGCATTTGTGGGCATCTGCATACAACAGTAAGATTATTTCTGGTTGAAAATCATACCCAGGCACTTCTTCAGTTTCACCACTGCTATTAAATAATTAATCTTCATATACTGCAAAAATATCAGGCATACCTCAAAAACATGTCTAAACTTCATTATAGTATTGTTGTAGTGTACTTGTGTGTAAAGAAATTAAAATATGGAAGACAATCATGCATGGGAATTGTAACTTCTTTAAAAAATAGAATTATTGTCAAAATGTTATGAACCCATCTAAATTTACATAGAAGAGTGATACCAAATCCGCGTGAGCTGTCCTTAAATAACTCATTTTCAAAGATCAGACAGTTCTCCAATATTCTTTCTGTTCCTAACAAATTATGCACTTAATAACATAATATCCTTATTGTGACCAGCTGCTTGCTTACAAAGTTTTTTATCTAAGTTGCATTTAAAAACCCACTAGAAAATTACATCAAGGAACAAGCTTTTTAATTTAAAGAAAATTTTAAAATTTTATCAGGAAAAATATTATTTTAATTTTGAAGAACTGTATCAAAATAGATTTTTTTTTCCATATGCGTAACAACTAGTGAAGCTCAAGTTCTGTTTGAGATGACATCATAACCCTTAAAATACAACCCTTCTTACATATTTTATATGTATATATTTATGTATGTGTAGGTGTGCATAAACTCCATTGTTCTGAATGCTACAGAAATACACGAGTGACTGAACAATAGTGCAGATGTGTTATGACATTGCTGCTAGAAGCTGACACATAAGAGCAATCCAGAATCTTTTAAATTCTTCTACTGCTACTAGCAATACAATAAGTACTGGTTCTTTAAGGACACACTAGATATTTTAAAAGCTATTTCTTGTTTCCATTGCCCTTCTTGAATTTGAACACAAGCTTTTACAAATTTGCTTTGCTCTCCTCTTGCTCACAAAAGCACATTTTCTGAACCTTTATTTTGAAATCAAATGTAGAAATAGTTTTCTGTTGAGTCTTTATAAGGACATTATATCCTGGCATTGCAAAGGGATGGAATGAATTGAGTGGGTGTTTTTGGTTTCAGCTGTGGTCCCAAACAGTTTTCCACAAACACCAATACAAAGGAGCTCAGCCTACTTGCCCATGTGTGTATCAGAGGTAGGCACTGACAGTGTGTTCATGAACTGAGGACAGGGGTGAGCTGGCTCTTTAGCCATGATAGCGTATAAACAACACCCCCACCTCTGTTTCCATGATTACCATCTTTTAAGTGTCTCCACAGCTTGGGTCTCTCTGACACAGACTTGGATATATTTATGCTTCTTAGAAGAAGTTAAAACAAAAGAAGAAAAAGGAAAAAACTACTAAATCTCAACACTGCTCCTCAGCATGTAATAAAAACACACGTAGAACATGGCTTGCAGATACTCTGCTGATTACCTACAGTCAAAGGTCCCATTCCTTGCACAACCTCCAAAAAAAATAAATTTATTATTTGAAGCACTGAGAAGATCATGCACGTAGAACTAAAATCACCTACGCACATGTAAAAAATTAGTATTTAGAATGAACGAAGCATATCATTCCACCTCACTCTAATTCATCACACCTCACCTGCTTGCCAACATTTTTTATTGCCAGCTGTTCAGGTGTCATCTTATCTTCTTCTTCAACAGCCTGTGAAAGAAACACAGAAAAGGTCAGTGTTTCAGATTTCATTTACTTTTTCCCCAAGCCACAGATTCTCAAAATACAATTCTGTTTCTTAAAAAAAAAAAAAAAATCAAACAGCAACACATTTCAGAAAGTCAAAAGGAAAGGTACTTCAGCTTTTCAGCAGATGTGGTTTTAATTACTGAGTGTTAGTGCAAAAGATCAAGGCAAATACTTATGAATGGTTTTATTGTCAGATATTCAGCAAAATGTTATTAAGGAAAAATCTTAAATGAGTGGTATCAATCATTAAAGATAGTCGAAAACTGGTAAAATGGTAAAGCAGAACCAAAACCAGTATTATCTAAATTGTTTCAACTACTGGACATCTGATGTCAATAGATTTTTATGTTGTTGAAGTAATTTATTTTAATACTGTTCTGTTGCCTTCAAATACAATGTCTTTACAAAGATAATCCACTTACTTAACTAGTGAATGTAATACTGAATTTTGTTTTTAAGGACATCTAAGGACTTATAAAAATAACACTTGTTAAGAAATACTGACATGATTACTACTCAGAATGTTTGTTGAGATCTAGGATTTGTACAAAATATTTCTAAGTGCAAGTGTCAGTATTAAAACAGTACAAGTAGCTGTGATTTCTCTGTCTTACCACACCAAAACCAAATTTCCTATCTAAACAGAACACTGAATTGGGCTCTGGAATGTGTTCTAAATACTTATAAACTATCTACTAGACTGATACAGATGGACAATCTTTACTCTGCTATAGTGATCAAACAGTCCTTGACGGAAGGTAGGAAAAATATGATTAACTGCTTATTTTGATCTACAAAAATCTTATATTCTCTTCACTAAGTAAAAATACAAAATTGATGTGATTACTCACATTTCCAAGCAAAACATGTAATTAAACACTGTGACAGTTCAGGACGAAAAGTCTGGTGGCAAAGCATGGGGAGCTAACGTGGCAACTTCACACAGAAACAATACATAGTTTACTAGTAAGAACTAGAGTCATTCTGAGCAAAGCTTGTGATAATCCACTCCTTCTGAAATTAAGAAAATAATTCTTCACTTCATAAACACAGCTACAGTTATATTAACATTATGGGATATGAATACCTTGTTATAATTCTTAGCTAATTCTAACATCTCCTTCACTACTGTTTCATTGAGTTTGCAATGTTCACTGTAGTCCTGAAGTGTCAAACCTTCCATCCAACTCTTCTTATGCAAATTTAGCAGCATCTGCAAAACAAAACCTTTTTAGAGCATTCATCATAAAATACTTCCAGAATACTATGAAGATCTTTCTGACAGGAAACCAATTTTTAGTAACAAGACTGTAATAAAAAAATAATTATCTTACAACGTCAATGTTTATATAGAGGAAATAAAATCATCAGCTATTCTGCTAGAGTAGATGATAGACTTCATGTACTTTTTAAAGATCGAACTTCTTGAACCCTAAATATGAAAATGAGGCATGAAAACCTGGATCACATTTACTTTGACAGGAATATGCAGATTTGTTTTCTGTGATTTGTTATTTTTGCTGCAGGTTCAGAAGGCACCACTGCATTGTAGAAGGGCTAAGAGAAATTTAAATACTTTAGCCACCATACGAGGAAGAGTTGAAACTTTTGGCCTCTGATGAAGTTGAAGAATATTTTAATGCTTGGATTAAATTCATAAAGTTGTTATTTAGGCTTCACTGATTATCTGATCTACATGCAAGCAACTGACACAGTTATGATAAAATAAACTTCAAAAACAACCAAAGCATGATTTGTGGGTCTTTGCCTCATACAAAATAAACAGACATAAAAACAATATGATAAAGTGTGCAGAGTTTTGATGGTGATAAATGCAGGCATCATTAGAAATATTTGAAATGTTTTACTTGATACTTTCATGTCATTCTTGAAGGAATAAGGGAATAGCTACAGTGGTGATTTTTTATTTTCATGACTTAAAGAAAGTGTGTTTTCTGGATCTCCTGCACACTTGAGGACTGTAGGAAGGACCCTGTCAGCAACCTATTTCAGCTTGCCTTCAATTTGTGAACATTTACTAGACATTTTTAAGAACTGGTAAGCCCTGTAATTGCTAGCACCTGAATAAAAGTACCTGTTTCATCCTATGTACAGCTTCCAAAGAAACCTGGCTTTGGAACACATGAACTGAGTTGAAAGTTTGTGTCATAATTTGTGTTAGCAAGATCTTAACTACTGACAGAAGGAGTCGTAGGCAAACTGCATATGGACAGTTTAGCTAGGCTATCTTGATTTTTAAATTATGGTTTGGTGTGATGAGCTCCTAATCTAATACATGAAGCATGTACTCTTCTTACTACAGATGGAGATAACAGATCACCACCACCACGAGGGGGGTTTGAGATATGTATAAAGCTGCCTTATGAAAGATGTGAGAGAGAGTTGTTCCCTCACAGATTAAAGTTTTCCTAAGTTGGTCAAGATTATTCTCCTACTTACCAAGGTAATAACTTACATAAAGCCATTGATGAAAATACACTCTTGGAACTTCAGACAAGACTGGACTTTGCCATATTGTTGCATTTGGCAGCAATGACCCCTGGAAGTTTCACTGACATTTCCTGAGAGAGCTGGTTTTGTTGAACCAGTTATTCTCTTCAGTAACAGTGAGGTCTTGGAAGTATGATACTGCCCTAAAAGGGGCTGTGCATTTCACAAATTCTTTCCAACTTGCTGATTTGCACACATATTCCTCCATTATTTGAAGCAATTTTTTTCATATTAACTCTCAAAGTCCGAATTAGGTGAAAAAAATATTCTGACCATTTCATCATAAACTTTAACTATGAGATCAATTTATAACCCTAACACAGCCATGAAGACAAACCAGAGAACATATATAGAGGACACAATCTGGCTTTTCAAGATTTAATTTCTGCAGATGATAAATAAGCTTTTTCTTTTCTTTTCTAGTTTGTTTTCCTGGTTGAGACTGTCAAGCTTGATTTTCCTTGTAACTTGAAGAAGTTTGATTCAAAAGTAACAGACAACATTTGTTGTCAGTAATAATTCTTAATAACTCTTCTATAAATGCAGGACATCATTACTTCCTGATACTCACTGACGTCTTGGGAAGCTCCATTCATACCAACTGGAAGTACCTTCTGTCAAAGTGATTATAGTAAATAAAAACCCAATATCCCTTGGTTATACATTCCATTTTGGAAAACATGGTCTCCTAGCTTCAGGAATTTCAGCCTGTGGAAACTGAAGGCAGCTAGTATGTCTTTCAGCTTCATCACTGAAAACCCGAAACTTTGTACAAACTTAAGTGCAGAGAACAGCATGAGGACTTTATATAACGTGGACAAACTTGTTGTCAAACTATTCATGTGGTTATTAGAATGTAGTTTAGAAAAGTTTCATCATCATGACTATACATCCAAGTGCTTTCTGGAAGAGGAGCCACTTACTCACTCCAGAAGAGTTAAAACAATTACTTAAAGTAACAGCAGCTAAAATCAGAATATTGCCACAAATCTTAAATAGATTGTATAATGTTCCTTGTACTCTGAATAAAAGCTGAAACAATTACCTTCTGTTCTAGTTCATTCTTCCTGTAGTTGATGGTGATGGAATAGTAATGTCTGTTTAGTCCATGGATTAGTGCCTGCAAAATTCAGGGCAGAAACTGAATTAAATTACCCACCACTGAAATGAAGAAATATTAGAAGGGAAAAGTTCATTTAAATACAAGCATCTTTGAACATCATTCAAATAAATGAAAACAAAAAACCAAGAAAAAATACCCAGAGATTACAAGTAGATATCAAGTAAATATACCTGGTTCCATTACTCTCTCTGTGTTCATTAACTGACAGTTATGCTATTTCTAAACCACAGATTTTTCTCACACAGTAGCAACTATAATAAGAAAAAATGGTAACTGCCTGCAAACATTTGACCAATACATATGCACAAACATATTTCTCTCAAATCCTTCCTCTCTCAATAAATTTGGTTATCACTCCTATTAAAATATTCTATTAAAATATTCTGTTACAAACAAAAGACTATTTGCTATGTTTTCATTTACAACCACTGTCAACATTCCCAAGTTCATTCTCCAGGGTATGATATGAAGAGAGAGTAACTGAAGCAAGTAAAAACCTCAGTTAGACAATGTATATCAAATTAACCTTGGATATTAAAGCTAATTTTATAACTTTAATGAAAAAGCCCCCCACCTTCTTCACTATAATTATGCTCTCTACAAATCTGTTAAACTTGTGGGTTACAATGTGATTGACTGAGGTTAGTTAAAGTGATAGTTGTATGCATTTATTTTCTGTTTTGCTCATGCACAGAAGGTTTTTTTATTTACATTTATGACTTAAGGGTGAGTTGGATTAATATTTTGGGGAGGTAAAATTCTATGATAAATCCTCATCACAACTAAAATAGTCTATTTTTCAAATAAAATTTTATGTATGAAGTATACTTACAAATATTATAAGTATATTATATATAAGTATATTATATTAATAAGTATATTTACAAATAAGATAAAATAAATCATACATAAAATATGCTGAATTACTGGTAAATATTTCTTATGTTTTGAGCATTCCACCTATTTATGTTTAAATATATATTTATAGCTATACCAAATGAATGTGTATTTGCATCTTACACAACTTAATATTTCAGCATTCCAAAATTATCTGTATGAAAGCTGAATACATTTAAAAGAGATTTCCTTTGCAAACACATTATAAAAAGATGTAAAACTACTCAAAATGTTGTATTTATGAGAACCAACACTTACAAAAAACATTACTTGTGCCACTTAATTAAAATTGTAAAGTATAGTTTTTATCATTAATGAAGTAATTTATAGTTGAAAATATTAGCAGTAAGTAGTTTCCACTGCCATTTTTTTATCACACTGAAAATGACTGCATAGGAGGTTTTGGTGTTTGTATATAAACTCAGGTGTAGATATTTAGAAGTTTCCTCAAACTCTTAAAATCTGACAAACATCTTTGCCTTCTCCCACTATCCTCTTTCCAAAAACTACCCTTTAAAAGAGTGGATAAATGTAAAAGGTAAACAACCATAAAAAAGCTGTTGATAAGGGCACAAGAAAAAACCACACACACACAAAGGGAACAAAGCCAAGGTATGTACTATTCTATTGTTCTTAGTGCTGAGATTTTAAGTAATGGCTTAAAATTCCTGCTCTTAGCCTAGCTGAAATCGGTATGTAGTTTCCTTCTGTCCTCAGCTGGGTCAGAATTTTATTCATGGCTTAAAAGAAAACAACACTGCAAGAGCTCTTGCAGCTTTAAGAACAGAGTATCCTTTAAAAGCACGATTTTTATCTTCACAGTGACATTTGCAACAGCTCACTGCCAACTTGCAAAAAATCAACACAAACAAAAAATACCCACTTTAACAACAGAAACCCAAAACTCCCATGGCCAAAATATGCCATGCTGTAGTGACAGTGATCTTAAAATAATGAAGCTGAACAATACTGCAGGGGTTTCCAAGGGAGAGCATTGCACATGGTCTAGAAAAGGCCAGTTAGAAAAGCCCTGAAACATGCAAGCATGGGCTTGCCTACATCCAATCAAGAGTATTAGCTGCTTATTTCATACTCATTATTGTTTGCAGCTTCTACCGATTCAAAAATCAAAAGTAACATAACCTCCTGAAGCAGACACTTTAATTTTAAGCCTCTTTTTTGTTAGCACTTTTATAAACAGTAAAGGGTTTCAATGTATGAGTAACAAAACAACAACTGATCTTTTGAAAGATACGGGTATGGTAGCCTAAAGCATGGCTCTCTTAGAGCAGAAATTCAGCCCTTATTTCAGTTCTGCTGTGACTAGGGGATGGTCTTTTTCTTGGCTGTTTACCTGGCAACTATTACTTCTATTGTCCAAGTAACAGAACAAAAAAGCAGGAATTCATGATTTCAGAACTAAAAAGCCGGAATCTGGCTTCATGGTTTCAAGGACACATGACTTTTAGAAGACATATTAAGGGGGAAAAGTTTTTAACAGAAAAAATATTAGGCAGAAGAATGACAGGCAAAAAAGCATTAATTACTCCAGAGGATACTTGTTTCAGGACAGAAGCTATTTCTCAAAATAAAAGCTTGCTTCGATGAAGACCCAAACTTTTGTCTTACTAGTGAAAGTCAACATCAGAAATCAAACCTTGAATATTTAAGTTTCATAAATGTGTATTTAAAAGAAACATTACAGCAGAAGCCAGTCAGGAACTCATTTTATCCATTGAATATCCTCTTCCACCATTTTTTCAGCAAATTACTGCATTACATAAAAGTCAGAGATTAATTAAGACACAATACAAGGTTTAATCTAGATTACATAATAAGCAAAAACTTCTATAAACTTCCAGTAAAAAGACAAGAGAGAATGTTTTCCATCATTGACTTTAGAGTAACTTAAGAGCTGAGATGTTATAAGCAGCAGTTTTTAAATTGCAAGACTGAAAACAGTACCTATCTTGCATCACATTATGTCATCAATTGTCATTTTTAAAAGTTTGCATTTCCATAAATCCATACTTGAATCTTTGCTGTACACATTTAATACATGCATTCACACTTAGGTGGCTAACTTAGAGTTCAATTTTAAACCTTACACATATACATCTCCATTGATGAATCACATCAATCATAAATGCATATGGAAAAATGCTATGGAGAGAACAATAAATAATTTGTAACCTACTCTTTTATGTACCTTTCCCAAAAATCAATGAACAAATCTTGCAATTTACAGGACTATCAGCACTAGGTTTACCTGGATAGATGGCTTGTTTAAGTGACCCAGATTTGAAGTTGTTTGTCTTGGTTCATGGCCTAAGACCATCATATTAGCATTGATCAATCTGAAGGCATCAATAACAACCTGTAAAAACAAGATGTCAAGTCAATTCTTTTTAGAAAATGCAACTAATAGAGCCAAGCAACAGTGGACAAGGCACAATCAACTCTCATCTGTTTTTGGCCTTTATCCAGAAAATCATTTAATTATAATATTAATAAAAAAGAGCCTCCTGCTGGCTATGTGATCAGCACACTACAATACCTTGTATTGTAAGGTGACACCAATTATTACCTTTTCCACGGAGCTGTAAGTTTTATATACGTTGTATCATCATATAACATTGAATTTTATGTACACTTACCCTAAGCTTCAAAACTATGCATATGTTTGTCACCTAAATCTTATCCAATCAAAATGAATGACAGAGAGAGACTAAAACTGAAAGTGAGCACAAGCTAAGGGACCAAGTCTAAAGCCCAGTCCTGTCACATCAATTATACTACCACAGTACTTGAAATGACAACAAAATTATAGCCAGCAAGGAACTTGCCCCATGTATTCCCTTCTAGTCAGATGCTTTTTGCTTCTGGTGACTACGAAAGGGTCTATAAACTGTCTGATGGATTTAGAAGTCCTTGTCAGTGTCATGCTCAGGAGTAAAAAAATAGAGTAAAAGAAAACCAAGGTCATTTATGATTTAAAGGTACACAGCAGGCAGTATTCAGTGCTATTTCATTGCAAATAAAGTAAAACCATCACTGATTCTTACTCTGTCCTGTGCAGAATCTGTCTATGAAAATTTTTGGAAATAGAAATTCATGGTCCCATGCAACAAAACCCCCACCCCTTTGCAACACATATAGGAGATGAAAGAGATCTAAGAATGTACCAACAATACACTCAACCCCCCTCTTACTGGGTCCTCACCACTACATGTTTGTAACTGCAAGTAAAGAAAGAATTCTTGTTTAGGTTCCAGTCTTTTAACTGGACCAGTGCAGGTACAACCTTGTACATCCACAAAAACAGTACCACGCTGACTTTGCAGGCATCTTGTCTGCATATGTTTGAAGTTATTCCTTTAAATTTCCTTGTAACAGCTTTTCTATAAGTAATTTTTATTCTCTTCCTCTCCATAATATGGGTTGGACAACAACAGATGCATTTACACGGCTGATTTGATATCTTGAGGAATTAGACTTGAACCTTGTTTACACTGAACAAGCAAGGAATCAACCACTGTCACTGAAAGTCTGCAGAGAAAGTGACATTGAGACTCCCACCTTGTTTCAGCATTTTCCTCCCCATTTACACAAATATTAATAACTAAATACATGTGCAGCTTTTAGAATTACAAGATAAACACTGAGGTCCTTCATCTGGAAATAAAATTAATTGGCAAGTACTTATAATAAAAAAAAAATCAGGTTTAAACTGAAAAAAACCCACGAACTTATCACCTGTTGTTTACTTTTGAGACCCAAGCAAGACAGCAGCACTGAGTGACTGAGTTCCACTAAGGGCATGCGCCTGGACACTCAGCTACTACTCAGATCCACCTGCATATGTCATGTTTTCAAACTGTATGCAGAAAACTTCAAAAAATATTTTTATTAAAATTGCTCAGTTGTGACCCAATTAAAGTGAGTTATCAGTGACATTTTTTTTCTGAACAATAAAGAAAACCACAAATCAGATTTAATATGCAGCAGAAGTATGCTATATCAATGCTACAAGAAAGGAATTGCATTTAGAAGACTTTAATTATCAAAAATATCCAGATCAGTTTCTATCTATCTCCACATTCTTTCTGATAACATACAAAGTAATTGTGGGTTTTTTCCCTTTTTTACCACTATCAGATTTTTCTCTACCCCGAACACTTGTGACCAGCTTTTGTATGTATGTCTGGATTCTACTGTAACCAGATGCTCTAATTTACCAACACCTGGAAATGCCCAACCATAACAAACAGGCAGTATAAATTAAAAAGTCAAGCAAAGCAAAAAAAAAAAAAATGCACACTACAGGTTCTCCAGAGACTAGCTAGATAATGGAAAAAACCTAAGCAAGCAAAAATTTACCCTGAGGAGTAGGAAAGATTAATTTGGCAGTATACTATAATGACAAGGAGTTGCTTTATAACTTAGTAACAACCCTGTTTCTAGATCTGAATTTTAGTGAGAACTTCACTAGACAATGTTGAGCTTATCCAAAAGAATCCAAAAGAGCATTATCCAGCATGGATTTGTTTAGGGATTTGAGCCACGTAAAATAAAAAGAGAATCTAAAATAAAAAAAAATTAAACTTTGTTTTGATAAGAAAACTCAACATTTCAGTTAGAGTTCTCTAGATTAGTTAAATTTCACATTAAAATGAGAACAAGTTGATAAGTTATTTATGAGTGATACTGAATATTGCTCAAACATCTTAATTCTGACCAGAAGTAACTTCCATTATGTTTCAGGTACAAGCTGCATGGGAAAATACTGCACTCTGTCCTCCTGAAGGAATGACATGCAAGTATTTCCTAAGTAGAGCAAATTTAAATCTAACAGAAAGTGGTATGAAAAACTGAAATCACAATCACAAATATTATGCTTTTAAAAAGGATAAAATTGCAATTCCTATAATCCCAGAGGGGTACAAAAAAGTACATGTGCAAATGCTATTTTTCATCTTAGCTGCACTGTGATGACCAATGGTAACTAAATACTTTAACTACACTAAGATTAAAGGAATTTGCTGCTATCACTATAGCAACCATCTTAAGGAAACTAACATGCTCAGCAACCTGGAGGCTAAATTTAGACCTAATACACAATAAAAACATAAATAAAACAATAAATCCTACATATTCATTTCTATGAAACGCAGTTGCTTTTTTCACAGTGAGCATAAATCAGTCCTGCCTTTAGAGGATTACATAAAAATAAATAGACTCATTAATGTCCAGTGTACTAATGAGCAATGGGTGAAGTAGGTGTTAATTATGCCACAGTAAGATCCAAGAAAAAAGCCCCAGTGAGCAGTTGGAGGTGTGTACAAGCTGAAGTCTCCTCTCTACGTTTGTGTATTTCGAAGTACAGAACGATGCAGTCAGATGACAGAAACATGGTCACCCCATATTCTATGATGAAAACCTTAGACACAGTGTTCTGAACAAAGAACTTCTAAGGATTAATTAAAACCAGAAACAAACCACCACTCAGTTGCTTAGATTTTTGTCATAAAAAGTCAGTATTTCCCCACCAAAAATTTTAAGGTTTTTAAATTTTCACTTAAATTACCTAAAGCAGCATATACTCTTTTAGCAAAAACTCGTTTCCAAGCTTCATGCTAAATTTCTTTTCTGAAAAGACATAAAAAAGTTAACTAAAAGTCTATGCCATTGGGATGTTTTCCAGAAATTTGAAGGTAGAATTTTTTTTTAAAATGCACTCGCTTAGTGCAACTCTTTCACCACTCTGACCATTTAATTTTTCCTTGTGTAAGTGTCTCCAGACTTTTCAGAGGTCATTTCAACAGCAGACAGCTTATAACAAAACCATTAGCAGTTTGGCTAGCTTAAGGAAACCTCTTACTTTCCTTTTTTGTTTATTATCACTGCATGAATCTGCAGCATATGAGAGTTTATAATTTCTCAGGCTTGTTAAATTCATGTTAAAGGTCTGTTTTCTTGTTGAATAAATTTTGTTCATATAATGCTGCCTATTTCATATACTGAGTCTTTAATAGCACCTTTGGTCTATGCGCAACTCACAGATCAAAACAGAGGACTAAAATAGGGGTTGATGATGCTATTTACATGTGTGATTCCTGCTGTCTTCTTGTTAGTAGCTTTAATATAATAGAAGACCTTGTCTGTTTTGTAATTAACACATCTTTACTGGAGAGATATTTGGAAGTGATTGCTGTGAATATACTGGTTAGTAAAATAAACACAATCACACACCACTTTCTGTTATCAGACAAATTTGTGAATTGTACACATTATACTCCAGATCAACAAACTGTGATATAACAGCCAAGTAGAAGACACATTTATATAACCCTTTATTTTTCTGAAAATATGTATTCAATCTGACCTTGCAAATATAATTAGCTTGTGGGATGTGTGGATTTCAGTACCATGGATGCTTTACTAATTGCAGTTCTTGGAAATAGATACTAAATATTTGGAAGCTGCCAATACAAAATAAAAACTGCATCTTTTTGTACATCTGTCTTAGCTTCAAAATGCATAATAATCTAAAAAACAATAACTAAACAGCATTTTTTTAATATTTGTCTGGGGTCAACAGCCCACACTAGAGTCGGTAATAATGTATTTTTAGAAAGAAAATTTACAATTATGTTCAGTGTAGATTTCAGCACAGCTATAATTAATACGATTCAAATTTACTCATCATCTAAGACAAGCACTGGACTCCTCAACTGCCAGCTAAAAATCTGGCCTCTTATTATCTCCACATAGTAAAAATAATGGCTTGATTAAAATTTAGGATGTTTAGTAACCAGACTTCTTTCAGCTTCTTCTGAAAGTGTGAATGTTACATATATATATATATATATATAAAAAAAAACCAGTTTTTCTAAAACAGTCTTCATAACTTCATTGGGTATTTAATTTAAAAAAAAAAAAGATTAATTCAAGAGTACTTTACACAGTTAATTCTTAAATCCCTCCAATATCAAATCTCCAAAGAATACCGAAAGAAATAGTCCTGTTTTTCAAGTCCCACTATATTTTAGTGGTAAACTTCAGTCAGGAATGTCAGTCTTTATCGTTTAAATTTAAAAAAATCTAACATCAATATTTTCCCAGTGAAGAATCAATAGCATATGGTGACTATCTTTAAAAATGCATTGTGTCCTTGGAATTCAAATAGAGATCTATTGTTTATGCCATGTTTATGAACAAACATACCAGTGCTTAAACACAACTGCAAAGGATATAACGTGGTTATGCCAGGTGTGGAAAAAGAAGTAATGTCCCATCTAAAATCTCTTTTATCACCTGCAACTGACCTGTTATCAACTGCTTAGTTTGTTTCTAGATTCTTTAAAAATGAAACGGAGCACGTGACCTGAGAAGTGCAGCTCTGGTTTATGACCATTTCGTTATTTATGCTGCCATGCACTGTTAGACAACTACAAGTGAAGAACATCTTCTGTCCCCTGCAAGCCCACAACATAAAAAATTCAAAGAAATCTTACTTTTTATGCCATTTCCAATGAAAAGCACTAAGAACTGAAACTGACTCATGCCAAATGCATATCACTGAATTGCTGTGATTGTGAGTTTGAAGTTTGCAACATGGAAATTATTTATAAAATGTCAATTTTAACTCTGGAAAACATATTCCTAGGAGTATGTGCATTTTCCTTCTCTATCCTTAGAGAATTATTTACTTGTGGTCAAATCCACAGTACAACTTCAGTATCCATACTGGAAGGGGAAGAACTACAGTATAATACATTTATCTTGACAAGTGAGGGCATGCATCCATAACTCCCAAGTAGCTGAGCCACAAGTTTTAAAGCTATATGCCTTAATGAAGATAAATGGACTATTCTACATCCACCACAGCAAAAGGAAATTAAACATTTAATACTTTTCAACAAAGTCTTGGAACTTTCTGTTTTAAAGAAGGGCATGAACTGAAGTAACCTATGTAAATTGTTTAGTAAGTAAAGATACATCACTTAATTAAATCACAGCAAGTCCAAAGGACATTACATAACAAATTGTGGAACATTAGCAGTGATATTAACAATTTTATCACGCCACTAAAAAAATTAGGAACTAAAATATGCAAAATACATTACTCTGAATATGTACAACTACTCTAGAAAATGCTGGTTTTCAAACAAAATGGTAACAAAACAGTGGTGCACTGGCAGTAATAAAACTTTGTAGTTTATGTCTAGGTTTCCAAAACCACAGTCTGAACTGAAAACACCGAGTGGCCCACCCTGTAGTGCAGATACAACTAATCTCTTACAGATACGTTTCTCCAGGAAAAATAACATCAGTCTTTACTGAATCAACAGGGATCAAACCCAGCACAAACAACTTCCTTATTCTCCAAATTAGGCTCCTATTGAAACTTGGTTCTTGTCTAGATCAAACTAGAATGTTTCTGTCCAGTCAATGGTGAGAAGGAACACAGTACCGTGAGAGTATCTACATGTACCTTACACTGTGCAAAATGTTCAGAAATGCACTCTTGATACTTCAATCAAAATTGCATATTGCAAAGTTATTTATTTTGGATTTTTTTCCCTTTACAATAGAAAAGTATTAGCAAATCGAGTTCTAACAATGAAAGTTGTTCCAGGTATAAAAGATTCTGACATAAAATTATAGCTATGACATTTTAAAATACATTTTCTTCTAAATGCTATCTGCATAATAAGTCACAATAAACAGACATGTCTCCAAAGGAGTAGTGACAATACAGCGAATTTACTGGTTTGTTTAGTTGTTTTTCATTATTTTCAAGCTGTACCCAAATGACTGTTGAATTCACTTGTGTCTAGGGAAGACTTACTAAGGTAAAGATCAAGACAAATGCATGAAGTGGGGAGGGGGAGTTGGGTATATTAAAAAAGTCCTGTTAGGTGGCTCCAATCTGCTTATAGTTTCACAAACTTGATTCTTAATGGGCTATTTTAAATTTCAGGCATTACACCAGTGTCTCCACACATTTCATTTTAATGATTGCTCTTTTTCTGCCTTTTAAAAAAAACAAAGTCTCTTTCAATCCTGTGGTTAATTCAAACAAAGAAGAGAAAAAGACAAGTTCAAAGGAAAAATAATAGCACTTTGATAAAAGAGTGGAGGTTTAAAACCATGTTATCTTTCAAAAAACTAGAGTAAGGCATGTTCACTGAAGAAAATCTTGAAGCTAGATAGTAATTCCAGCATTCAGGAAAGTAATTGTTTAATTGCTGTCTGCTATTCGTTTCATTGTTTTAGGCTATCATGTAATTACCAAGTTATGAAACCATTCACATACACATTTGTCTTGAAAAACTGGGAGGATTTGCAGCATAAAAAGAGAAGTCACCCAACTGAAACAGTGTAATGTACACACAATTTAATGTAAACTGGAACATAAAAGTAGCAGAAGAGATCAAAACTACTTGCAAATCACTATTCTTATGGTCAGCACTCCACAAAACAACCATCTATTCCTCTGCAGAGTTAAAAACTGAAGTCAGGTATTAACAAACCCATAATGCACATATATGTGACTAACCACACAAAGGTTGTCACCTAGATTTACAAGTACCAATGGACAAAAAAGGGAAAGAAGTTGCTAAAACAAATCATCCAGCTCTCCTCAGGGTCTTCACTTATATAAGGATGACAAAACCAGCATTTATCTTTCCAGCATAAGAGTAATTTTTTTCATACTTTCAAAATTAGTAAAAGAACAAATTATACAGTTCAGCACATTTTTTCCTCCTTTTGGAATAAAATTCTAAAGATCTCACAAACTGAAAACAACTTTCGACTTTAAATGGAAAAAAACTGCATGCACAAAATTATTTCAGACCACAGCCCACATTCTGACTCTGGAGTATAAAACCTTCCAATTCCAGAAGAGGTTACCTGGACCACAGAAGCAGGTCCTTCAATGATGTATGTGGCAGGAGACTGTAGCAATAAACTGAAAAGAGGAGCTGCTGACCATATGCATACAAGGGGAAAAAAACAACCGCAAGCAAAATAAAGTATTGAACAGGTTATTGCCATGAGGCTGCTCAGTCTCAAGACTCAAGTGGACAAAACACTAAGTGAGCTGGCCTGAAGTCAATAGTGACACTGTGCTCAGCACAAAGTTGGACTAGATGATCTACAGAGATCATTCTCAGCTATAAATACTTTGATTTACCAGGCTACCCAAATGTACATACTTTTTCTTCTTTTACGCTCTGAATGAATTTAAGATAAGGATAAGGTACCATAGCAAAATCCTCTTATGAGAGTGGCAGGATCCGGTTTAAGGACCAGATTAAGATGCACAGCATATTTGCTTTTATCTGTCAGAGGTGACTGAAACAGAATTTACAAAATGTTATTGCAAACATAACTATTTTCCTCAGCAAACTATTAAAAAAAAAGAATTTTGCTATAAACCAACAGATCACCCCACAAATATTGCTGACAGTGCCTTACTAAGAAAAATGAAGAGAAATGAAAGTTTGCTGTATGAGTAAGAGATTTTGCTACCAAACCTACCAAGCACCACAAGTGCCAAGAAGCTTCTCAGATATACAAAATGGACTTTTGACAATTTTGGATATTTTTCCAATCCTTATGCAAGCAATTATTAATCAAGGCAAACCAGTTAACTGTCTCAAAAGAACAAACCATTTAAAATGGTGCCTTTTTATAATAAAGATCCAAAGTTTAAAAAGAGTTCAAAAAAGAAAACCACCTTTGTTTTTTAATTTAACAATACAATGAGTGCGGCACAGTCAGTTAATGCTTTTGGAGTTAAAGATACTATGTTACACTAGGTTTAGTGTAGTTATATTTTCCTTAAGAGGTGAAGAACAGCTGCTAAGTTAAGGTCCAAAAAAACACATTTATTTTTAACATTTGGCAAAGGTTTATGGTTCTCTGTACAGACATTTCAAAGTGTATGTTGGAAATAAATATGAAATGTCAATATTTAGCTTTATTCCAGATCTTTAATGAAATAACTGCTTCTGTGAAATAGTCTAAATATGTGTGACAGCAACCATTGCACAGACTGGAAAACTGGAGGGGATAAAAGAAAGGTTTATTATTAAGTATAAAACAAAGCAACAGCTAGCCAGGCTGCACCACTGGCCATATTTCAGCATGTTTACTTCATTCAAAGAAATCAATCTAAAAAAAAAAAAAAAAACTCAAAACAAAGCTTTTCCTCTCTGGGTTCTGATAAGGCTGACCTTCAGTTAAAACTCACTGATCTGCTGTGAGTTTATTTTACAGACAACTAGAAGACTGTGAGCCTAAATATGGCAATATATAGTACACAGTCATGAAAAAATATACTTTGTGTGCAAGAACATGTATGTAGAGTAGTAAGATCATTATTTAGAATTAGTTGTCCTTCATGTGCACTACCATGCAAAAATATCCCAGTCCTAAAATAGTCATTAAAGTAGTTGGCATTTAATCCACAGATCTATATGAGGGGTTTATTTTTATATAAAGATTTTATGTGAGTTTTTATTTTTGCTGATTGGCTTCAAGACATAAAATGACCTTGGTTTTTTTAAACTGGTGAGAATTACAGGTATCCTCATTTTTAAACTGCAGTCATACATCCCTGTCCTATTAAGTGTTTGGAACACGTGTGCAGATGAGGCAGTTAACAAAGAACTTAACAAGTTTTAATTTTCTTCAGTAACAGGGAAAACTGCTTTTTAATGTTTTAGCTAGTCTAGGTGAACCTGAGGTTCCCCATCAGAACTCACTGCAACTTCCTGACACAAGAAAATAACCTCTGCCCCAGTTATTCTTCGCTAGCACAACCATGACTGCTTCACTGACCATAAACCATAGCAATTTATATGGGCATGGACCTGCCCTGAGGCAGGTTTAAAATTAGCTAAGGTGTTATTTTGGACTCTGCCTTTAAATACATCTAATCTCGGTCAAAACACACCATATTAAAGTCTTCTATGCCACATGTTCACTTTATTTTTTTGCCAGACAGTCATGCTAGTGTAAGGCATAATGAGTAATGATCTTGGACTCATGGAGCTACAGCCCACCAGTACAGTGGTTACTACACCAGCAAGATTATCTCTGCAAGAGGTTCTTCACTTGCTGGCGCTGACAAATGCAGATGCTTCCCCGAAATAGGCTGAGCTTGAGCTGTCTAACATACAAAGAGGCTCTGGACACCACAATAAGTTAGCCAGGCACATGAAGCACTGAAACCTGACCTAAGAAACCCCCTTGAATATCTGTTCTTCTCTCAGTTCATCTAAAATCCAAACACATTTTAGTAGAAGTGATCTTGCCAACCAGGATCATAAAAGTCGAACACGTTCCACGGTCTTCCAAATCAAGAAGTTAATTACAAGTGGTATTCATAATTTGGGAGATTCTTTTTATTTCTAAGCTTTAAAGGATGCACTTGCCAGAAACATGACAGATGTAAATTTTTTTTAATGTGAAACCTGAGAACGTAATTTAATCTGACTGTAGCAGCTAAAAACATGTATGAAAAACAAACATTTCAAGACTTCCAGTAATCTCAAGTACTGGCAGCAATGCCATAAGAGCAGGTGTAACTGAGCAATGCTTAGATGGACAAAAATTTATTCACATTCAAAATAAATATGCCAAAGATTACTTTAAGGAATATCTCAAAGATAGACATCTACATCAAACAACAGTGGCAACAAAATTTTTAAAAAAAGAAGCACTTAGTGAGCAAGTGTGTTATAATAGTAGTGTGACTTACTGGGAGGCTTTTCTTCTTAATGGATTTAATAGCTAGTGAGGTCTAAATTCATTACTAGTCATAGTCTTGACAATTATATTTTGACAAAATAAAAAGAATCCTATTTAAACATTTCTATTGGAGTGGGAAAATAAGTAAAAGGAAGAAGTTCTAGGAAAAATAAGTCAGGAATAATTAAGTGTTCCACTGCATCTTTTTTTCCCCCCCCAGACTACCCGTATTTTCTTCTACTCTTTATGCAATTTAAAAAGGAATAAAATTGATACAGATGTCTAATAGCTTCCAAACAACGAGAAGACATTAATTTTTCAATTGCCTATTACATAAACATATTTGCTATAAAATTCAGAATTTAAAAAAAACCCACTGAAAATGCAACTGTAGCTTCAGAACATTCTACTATGAAATTAAGGGAACCCACAGTGTTTGGTAGCTTTAATAAGATCTGCCTCACAGGAAAACATGATACTACAGCTTTACACAAGATGAATGTTTACTTTTAAAATATTTATAAATTTACATTAATATCATCCATATATACCATGACGCATTTCAATAATTATTCTACAATACAATGGGAGTGCATGCTCAAACAAAACACCTCAGCAGTATTTTAAAGCAGTAAACCACCTAACCAATTTCTGTACGTTCTGTAGTTTTTCTAATCCACTCTCCCTGTGGTTGAGCAAAATCGAATTGCCTCTCACATTTGCAGACAGCTCTGTGAAGGTGATAATAGAGCTGCTCCCTGCTGTCATGAGGCAGGAAATAGGAAAATGGCATATGGGGCTAGAAAGAAATAAAAAGAGAACTAAACAAGAACAAAAGAGATTTCAACAAAGGACAACTATAACCCAATATGCTTTGCAAGTTAATCTCTTTTCATAATAATTTAACGTACCTAATCATTTATCTGCACACTTCTCAAAAATTCAAATGCTTGATTTCAACTCTTCTGTAAAGTTTTATTGCCCAAAACATTTGGAAATTATAATAAAAATCATCATATGCAATGCCTGCAAATCAATGCCTTCTTAGTACCTGTGTTAAGGGGCTGAACCTAGTCTAATCTGTTAGTAATTGATCTTAGATTTTGTAGCTAAAACGTAGTACATAAAACAATGTATACTTGGAGTATTGCAAACCTGTTGAGTGACACCCGAATAGAAAAATATCAAGAGAGTATTATGATTGGTTATGTGTACTGACAATATCAAGGACTTCCAGCCTGTTTAAGGACTACTGATGCAAGATGCAGAATAAACTGGAAATGTTCTTTTAATTTAAAATGAGATTTTGTTTTTATTTTTTAATACAGTATGGGCCTCCAAAAATCAAGTGCTTACACGTATTTACAGTGATTCTATATTAAATCTTAACTAACTTAAAAATAAAAAGCAAGCCCACTATACCTTTCCTTTTACACTCTGAATGGGATCCACCACCACAGCAACAGCTCTTTCTGATAAGGCTTCAAAGCTCTGCTGAGTATTGATATCTACACCAGACAACCAACAGCCAAAGCCAGGATGACTGTGATACCAACCAACTACCATCTCAGGTCTGAAACAAAGAGGACATTGAGATTCTTAAAAATATAAACACGTATCACAAGAAGAAATAGGAACATATCAGGGCATAAATTAGGATGAGCTGTGAAAAAAACACCATTAGTAATATTTAAATTACTCACCATAGTATGGTGAAAACATGGACATGAATAAATGCGACAAAAGAGGGCTATCATTAAGGGATACACATTAGCAGTGGTAGATCATGCTTTCAGTTTTTCACCCTGTTACCACACCTTCCCTGAACCAGTTTTTACCCTTTCAGCACTTGAGTAAATATCTACTCTTTAACTCCTTGGCGTCGAAGGTTGAATTTTCACGGCACAAAGTCCATTTCAGACATGGACCACGGGAACCAACGGTGGGAAAGGATTAAATATCAATTAAACCAGCAGTAGAACTAGGAACTCAGTCAAAAAGCAATTTGCACTGTTCTGTTCAGCTGCTGAGCCTTTTGCTAACACTAATTTTGAAGTTTTTCCCACAGTAAAAGAATTTGAGCAAGCAGACGACAACTGTTGAGAGGCAGGAGTGAAATAAAAATTTGTTTAAATACTAGGATCTTTTACAAAATTATTTTCCCTTTCTTTTAATTAAAATTGCTCATGAATAAGCTATAACTCAAAAATTTTTAAAAATCTTATTTAAAGGGTTAAATAAAAAAAATGAAGCTTTTAAGCAGGTATTATGTAGTAATCACCTATACTAAACTGAGCAACATTCTAATCCTTCTGTGCGATAATCAAAGCTGTAGGTTTAGAAGGAGTGACAATCTCCTGACAACTGAAATGCATGACAGGGACTGAATTACATGCTATGCTACTCACCTAATTTCTGGGGCAATTATTTATTTAAAAACATTATTAATAGCCCTTAGATCACTAGTTTTGCAGAAAGCCAGCTGTTTCTTCTAAAAAACATGTAGGGAGTACTTGTAACTCTCAGCCCCCTTTACAGTGACTTACCTTCCTGTCTGCTTCAGCATATCCAACATTTTTGCTTGAAATACAGGATCAACTGCCTCCACACTGACACCCTGATTTAAAAGACAGACAAAATCATAGTAGTTGTACATAAAGCAATATTATCTTTTAACTTTCCACAAACAAAAATATTCATAAGCATCTGTTTAAAAAGGCAACCTGAATACTTTAGTACTACGCGACAGAACTCCCGTAAACGCAAAATACAATTTTTAGAAATGTATTTCAATGTGATTTTTAAAATGCTCAAAGACGATTTTGAATTGCTATTTAAGCAATCTTTACTATGAGTAAACATGACTAAATAGGCATAGCAATTCACCTTTTTCTTGTCTGTTTGCTCTGTAAAAAGTGGCCTGTTATTTCTCACAAGTTCAGCTCTACAGGTTTTATTCAAGATAAATATCACACTGACTTTTTGCAGATTTTTATATTATGCACATGTATAGAATAAACTCAGGACAAAAGAATTTGAAAATTTTATGGAGTACAGCTCTGAGTTACAAAGGAATCCCAGGCTTCTTTTAAGAATATTTCATTCTAGTTATACAAAATTAAGCATCATAAATACTAATTATGCCTCTTGACTCTACATCTCTTTAATCCCTTTACAAAATGGACATTCTTACTCAAAATTTAAATACACAATTTTTTCAATCACAAAATTGTAATTTAAGAGACATGCAATGAAAATGTGTCAAAGAGAGCAAGCTTGAAATATATCTAGTTTGAAGTGTAGCTATAGCACCATCATAATTAAGGGCATGATACACTTCTAATCAAACTTTTTACATTTTGAATCTTTCTGTTGGCTCATAATATATGAGTTCTGAAAGTTATGTTATACCAATATATTCATATACACATAAGGACATAACATCTGCATATATTGATATACATCCTTTAATACTAGCCTTTGTTAAAAAATAAAGATTTTACAACTTTTTTTTTTTACTGAAACCCTTAAAACATTGGACTTATTTGAATTCTAACTTGCAGGTTGTACCTCCAGATTGCTACAATGAAGTAAAGCACAAAAAGCTTTTAAATATAAAGATACCGTAAGGAATAAAACAAACAAGCACATAAAATTATCAATGTCTAGATGCAAAGAACTCACCGTTCCAGACTGTGGCATTGCAAAAACATCAATCACTCTCACAGTATAATCATCAACAAATTCCCCAAGCATCAGACCCATAACTTCCATAGGGACACCAGCACGACCATGCTTCAACATCTGGAAGTAAGACCAATGACACTATATATTTAACAGAAGGTTCAAGTTTGATTTGAGGGAGTTCTTTCAGCCTTTGTTGATTTATAGTTAATTTGCAACTTACAGCACTTTTGGAAACTGTAACAAACTATAAAATAGTAAAATCAAAGCCAACAAAACAGAACTAATTAAAATAAGTTTCTGAGTGTTTTAATCAGTATTAATTTATTTTTTAAATTAGTCTGGCCAGCACTTAGGGAACACAAGTCCATAAACTCTGGACAGCTGCCAGATGCTCTATCTCCAGCATTCATTTATAGTATGCACAGAACACTTACTTTCAGCAGTGCAAGGGAAGAGATATAAACCTGTTCTGCTGTATCAACTGCAGGAGCATCTGTTGGTGGTCCCTATGAAAAGAATAAATAATTATTTTCACTATCATTGTTATGCTGCAGTTTTAAAATATTTTCTTTTGTTTTTCATATTACAAAACTTACAGAAAAAATACATATGTAATTGTGACTTTATGGATTAGATGCAGTTTTTACAAACAAAACCAAAAAAATGTACACCCAAACCCCAGGCACTTCTTTACAGCGTGTTCCTTCACTAGCACTATTTTGTAATAGGTCACCTAACCATCATCCCACGTCCCCCCACCCCAAACAACACAGTCTAAAGAGCAATCTTATCAGAATCGGTCAAATATAAAGCAGGCAAGTATTGCAGGGGGTACAAACCTGTTACAAGCCATTCAGGCTAAGAGTCAGAGAAGTTTCCATTAGTCAGCCTTGCTGCAATGCTAACCTTTGTCAGCTGTAAAATATGGCCAGTTCTCCAATTAACTATGTGTTTTCTTACAGTGGTGTGAATGTAAATGCTGCTGGGCTAGCATGATTAACTGGCACCAACACAAACAGCAATTTCCCTTTGCTTCATCAGCTTTCAGCTAAAGAGGACTTGCAGATAAAGGCTATGGGAGTACTTTGCAGATACACTGGTACAGTGAGAGAAAAAATGGACCTCTGATCCCTAGGTGGAAAAGCTGTGAACAAAATACTTCGCTCTTTGCCTTATGAGTAGTTATTCAAAAATTAGCACAACTGTCCCAGGTGTGAATGATTGGTTGAAACAGGTTCTGTGTACTGTTGAAATTGAAAAACACAGGAGGCAACAGTTTAAATGTCCCTTTCTTGAGAAGCAAGAGAAATACTGCTCTCATATACATAATTCCACATCAGCATATCTCATTACAGCCAATTAACAGCATTCATTACTTTATTACCAAATTATGTACAACAAATTTCCACTGAAAAGACACAGCTTACTTCTGTATGGGGTGATTTAAACTTAAAAGGGCAACAAAGCAACTATGGATTATGGTAAAAAAAGACACTCTGTATTAAGTTAAAAGAGGAAAAATGGTGCCTTTACACAAATATTTTGTAGATTTAGAACTTTGATTCCACATTTATAAGCAAAATCAGGGGGAAAAAAAACTTTCAAACAAATCCTTAGTTTTTCACTTTCAGTGAAAAAATTCAGTACAACTTGCATCCCTATGACATCAAACAAAGACATAGCAATCAACACAAGCCATTACCTCCTGGAGATAAAACCAGGTACTTAGGTAATCAACACATTAAATTGTATAGGAATTGTCCTTTCTGCATACTTTCATTTTTGCACACACAGAAAAACATCAGTCTTTAGAATAACACTTTAAAGAGAATAAGAAAATTCAATTCTGGGTCGTTCCCGCCCCCCCC
>VZRZ01005265.1:1178858-1199131 GCA_013398175.1 Climacteris rufus
CCCGCAATGTCAAGGAATACCTTCTCTAATAGTTCTAGATCCAATCTTTTTATTTTGAATTCAATCTTTATATTTTGAAACTCACATACATTCATGGATCTGTGTCAACCATACCTGCTCCTTAACACCTTTAAACCTTTATTTCCAACTTTGATACTGCTGATCATCATCTCTCAATATTTGTTCTTCCTCGCTTCTTATCACTCATTGCTAGTTCTTCTGTCACCTTGGCCTTTCCATCAGCAATCTTCCAGCAGGTTTAACTTTTCATCTTCCATAGTATTTTCACAAAAGGTCCATTTTTCATCAACCCCACTCTTTCATCAAGTATTCCTGCAGCCCAGCCCTATCCCAAGCCCGAGTGCAAGACACTCCAGTGGAGAAGTGCTCCTCTAGCACTTATGCTGAAAAACTCTACCAGCAGTTCTCCAGAACATTTGCAGAACCACATGGGCAGAGGACCGGAATCACTTATACCAAATTTTCTAAAATTACATTGTTTGACTGGCAAAGCTTCAAATGCCCTATCATTTTCTAATGCTGTTTCTAGGTTTTTTCTCCATAAATGTCAGTTTACTTTTTTAATTGTATCTCTCCTGCTTCAGGTCTATTCCAATGGTGCACTTACAAGTGTTCACATAGAATTTGGAAAGCACAAATACTCATGTTTCCACTTAATCACTGCTAAGAATAAAGCCCAGATAAGGTGAGCTTTTATTTTGGAAGTAACTTACTAATTTGCTAACCCCCTTTTTTCACACATAAAGCTCTCCAAATTTTCCACCAATTCTAGACCAGAGATGGTCTGAAGTGAGGGTAAATATACAAGCTTCTGCTTTAGGAAGAACCGTAACACCCATGCCATGATCACCAAGCAGATTCTACATTTTTTCCAAATTTTGTGTAACATTTTACTGTAAGCAACCATCCCACTATACCATTCAGTAATTTTTAAAATAAAGAATAGCACAATAAAAACCTCCCCCGAACTAGCAGAAGTAGTTCCATGATTTCTAGAAGGTTAATGCTGACATTTGATTGAGACTGGCTTCTCAAAAATCATGAGCTTGAACTGAAGCTTGCTGCACAGACTATGGCTCTTGAATGGGCTCTCCTCTATGGAATTTCTAGTGTCTGTTAAGATCGTTCTGACACGTGTCCTACAGCTGAGGCGTTGATTACATCTCTGTCCCCTATATAGATGCCTTCTAAGGGCTTATTCTTCAGAACATTTCTCATTTTAAGACCAGTCAGTAGATTCACCACTTATAGGGAGAAAACAAAGATAAACATTAATATATTTTGTTTCTGTAATAAGGCAAATGAATCACCTTTAGTTTAAGTAAAGGTAAGAACTAGTAACAGGGTGTTCCTAATATTTCCTTAAGATTTCTATACTCCTTGGAGCTTCCACATGCTCATTTACCTTGGTGATGGTCCAGAAGAGAGGATATTTAATATTACACTTCATCAAATCTAGCCATTCTATGAGATACAATACTTTGTTTTCAAAACTTATTTCAAATTCCTGTTGCCAGCACCCATAGTCAAGAATTTATTTTCAGCACAGGAAATGTTGCTAATTCATAAAAGAATGCTTCACTGGCATAAACCAACTTGCTTAGCTTTTGCTATTTTTTTTAAAGCCATAGTATTCACTGTGGATTTTACACACTAAATGTGTTGAAATAGATATAAAAATGACTACACATTAAGGGTTAGGAGGTATCAACTGCATACTTCACTGCTTCACTTTAAGCATATGCAAGAGATAGTAAAAATATTAAACACAAGTTTCTACTCTTATCATGCAGTTCAACCAATTTACCTGAACTTGTAAAAATTAGCTAATGGTAGTACACAATGCAGGTTTGTTAATTCTCAGTCATCTTATGAAAACACAGCACAAATCAAGTATTTCCTCGGTCACTGATGCCTCTTTGTGTGACCTCACGATCTCCTTTCTGTCTGCTCTGTTCTTTTAGATTTTAATTACTAGCTAAATTATGGGAAAATGAAAGTCCCCATTGCACTGTACCAATTATGTGTATTAATTTTCGTGTTAATATGAATTCCTTTATTTTGAATATAGATTACAATTAATTGCTCAAAAGAGCACAGAAATTCAGGAATTTTGAGGAGGAAATGATCCATAGGTCAAGTTTCACATTACTTTTCTACCAAAGATAAACTGCCACATAAAATACTGTATGTATGCATTTGTATTTCTAGAGAAAATTCTAAACCAAGGTTCATCAAATTCTTAACTTTTAAAGATCTAACAGATAAAACCAAGAGAATGGATCCTGGGTCTCCCAAGTAGTTTACTCGACTTTAGGCAATGCCATTTGACACAAGAGACGTTTGGAAACTGGAACAAATTTCTTCCATGTCTGATCACTTCCTTTTCCACAAATGGTTGATAATCTAACACAGTCCTGGAGTGACAGCCCCGGCTTCTGTGTGTTAGTTACACAGCTACAAGTTATGTGTTTTGAGATCTCTTTGGCCTGTTTCTGGTAGCCTTTCACAGAAGTTTATGCATTTCTTTCATCAAGCAAAGAAGAAGAAAGATTTTATTAGCTAATCTCTACATGGAGACAAATTTTTTACGCTGACCCTCCACAGCATGTGCTGTTACAACTGTTCATAAACTTCACTGCCTGCCAACTTTAACAAAGAAGCACCATCCTTATGAAGCAGAGCACCAAATTAAATTAACTGGTATCAGGAACCCAAACAAGAAAGCATTAGTGTCTGCAGTGCAAAAGGTCTGCTGGTATTTCTGGCTACATTATGGTACTTAAAGGACAGTTTTATCTCACTGTGTAGTTTTGGAAGACTGTCCATCTCACTGCAAAACAGCTAATATTGCATGCCTACAGGTTTATTAGATTATTTCTTGGGGAACTGGAGAAAAATTAAATTTGGAAACTAAAAGGAATATTGAACATTCTTTTTCCCAACTATGCACGCATAAGGTGGATACAGTAATTACTAAAATTAAGAAACTGCTCTAAGAAAATACTGTTACGTGCTACTTACTGAAAAACTGGTATTTCTTCTGAATCAACTCTATGTGCTTTCAGTCAGTGAAATGAACTGCCTGATGGCCACCTCATAAAACCCAACCAAACTCTGGGTTTGCTTTTGTTTAGAATGGCAGAATTCCAAGTTCAATAATAATAATTGCTAAAATTAAGTTACCACTATTAAAATACCTTTTTACTTTTTTTTATATTAAGACTTGCAAGGGAAGAAGAATCACATGCAAGGTATGAACAGAAAATTATATTGTAATATTAAATTATGCATGATACTATTTTGGTTTCAAACAGTTAAAGAGATAATCCAATATAAAAAGCAGTCCTTTACTTGGGCAGCCCTTGTTGACGAAGTGTTAAAGGCATTTGCCATTCTTACAGGATAAAAACTAACGCCTTGAAGTGTTATCTACTCGGGCCTTTTAGCAAATTTGTTAACACTTTTAGGTATATTACTTCACCTTTCTCTTAGTGTGAACTGATATCAATTATTTAGCCAATTTTATTATTAAATGTGAACTGAAGTGTCATTTTAGAGCACTGCTCTTTATTTGTACTATTTTACCTTTAATGAAATAGGTATAAAAGTGGACTTGATTAATTACATAAGGAACTGAGAAATGTTCCACAAATGGATACACTTTCCATTGTTTTAACAGATCTTAAACACTGCTCTGGTTTCATGCTAATAGCACAAAAGATGATTTTGAAGTACATCACGGCTCTTTCAAAGAAACTCAGTTTTGCAGGGGCAACTGTAATAAAAACCCAAAGGCAGTGAACTACAGTGCTGTCTGTAGAGCACATCTCAGCTTTAATGCACCCAACAACACAGTACTGTGTAAAATAAAAGGACTGCTTCTTGAAAGCATTACTTTAAAAAATTTATTTATTTTTGCAACTGGAACAATTTAAACACAAACACAGGACACAGAAGCAAACAAGGACTGCTATCGTGTTTTATTTTTTTTCCCAGTAAGGTAAGAAAGAACCTTTTAATAGTTTAATTTTGTGAGTATTAAACAACTAGTGTGAAAAACAAGCTGCATGTAAACTATTTCTACTGCCTCTGCTTCAATGACTAGCTGAGGCAACCTGTTATAGGAGGTGTTAATTGGCAATAGGAGTACAAGTCAGAAGCATGTTCCCCATCGTCCTAACCCAGCAAGGCTAGGTCATTAAAGTGGAAATGAATTCTTTCATGCCGACTTAACCCTTTCACTACGTATTTTCAGCTGTTATATCCAAAGACAATTGAGAAAGATTAGCTAAAAAAGTACAAGACAAAAAAATCCCTTGCATTACTTTTGAATTTATTCACCCCACACTTTTTCTTCACTTCCTTTCTTCACCTCCTCTAGAACAAGTGTTTCAGGTAAAGAGGACATTTTATTATGTGGATAAGGGGGGAGAAAGGCAAATGAGGTATAAATGCCATGACAATCTCTGTAAAATAATAATTTATCATATTAACAGATGCTATGATGGAAGGATGAGGCACCTAAAGTGAGCTTAAAACTACCATTTTGTGGAGGTAAATTCAACTGTGGGTGTATAGCTAGCCAAAAGGGAAAAAAACCATTACAGAATACTACCTGCAGAGAGGACACAAACATGAGCAAGTGTGCTGAGGAGGTAGAGGTATTAATGATAGTAAGACCTTAAAAGTTCACTAGAGTACCACTGCCCTTCTCTACTTACCCTTTGCCAGTAAGTGGTACAACCTGCTGATATATTGATATAAAGAATAAAAGGTTCCTTAGATCAGCATAGTGCCTTTTACACCTAAATCTACGCCTAAAAATCTAAGCAGAATTGGGATTGCGGAACAATTTTTTTCCTATACTGAGACAATACACCTAGAAAAATTACCAACTCATGTTCCATCAGTGGAAGTGGTGAAGGGAGCAAGGCATATTCTAGGATCTCAGTGGTTCTAACAACTTTGTCATGACAAGCACCAGAAGCCACAAATTGCATTTTCTGCAGTACAGGAAGTTAACATGATCAGTTATGACAAAGAGTATTATTGAGGTCACACAAAAAAATTAAAAAATCAGAGACCTCAATAAAAAAGGAATAACTGTATTACCTTGCACTGTGAATCATACATTAATTAGTAGCAATTTGAAATTTTATTGCTATTTTCAAGCTATTACACACACAATTTTGCAGTTAGTTCCACATCAACAGGATTAAATTTTGAAGCTAGCATTATGCCTAAACAGTTTGTGTGTTTAGGTCCATTTTTATACCAATTATAATCAAGCATACATAACAGACCACAAAATACCATAAGTCTCAACAAGCAGCCTAGATTTCTCAAAGGATCACATTGTCTTGTTACACCATATGTCAGATGAAATAAAAATTGTAGTAATATGTTTAGTCTCATAGACTCCAAAATGGAGTAGGGATACTAAGGAAATATTGTGGCATCGACTGCTACTTTAAATTGAAAAATCTCTGAAAAAACCCCCACCTTAACAGGCTAGATAAAAACTGTCTCAGTATGTTTTACAAAATTCTGTCTCCTAAAAAAAGTTTACCCAGGTTCACATTTACAACAGAACTCCATGAACAGCAATATAGATGGACTTGAAATACATAACATTTCCCATCTCCCTTCCTCTTCAAAACCAAAATTACAGAACACAGAACTTTGTATAGCTTTGAGCAGTTGGTTAAACGGGTTGGGATCATAAATTTGCCAACACCTCTTTGGTGCAGAGCCAGAACTTTACTGCTTAGCTTTTCTGCTTGTTTGGGATTTAGTTTCTGTGGGGTGATTGTACAGTTTTCTTTTTCATATGTGTGTGGTGGGTTTCGGTTTGGTTTTTTGCTAGGTTTTTAAGGGGGGGTTGTATTGGGGTTTTTGTTTGTTTACTTAGGATTTTTTGTTTTGTCTTTTTGGGGGGTTTTTGTTTGTTTTGTTATTTGATTGTTTTTAATTAAGCAGAACTTCAAGGGAAGTTTTTACTTTACTGGGACATTCAGAACTTTATTATTAGAAATAATTATTTACTACTCCATATTAATATGTATTCATGATATAAAATTATTTTTATATATCATCTTGATGCAATTTGCAATAGCCAGACTTCCTGCAATGTGGCCAACACAACCACTGCATGAAATGGCTGCTTAAGTGCAATCTTCCCTGGGTCAGTGTTTTCTCCATCTTTAACCCATTTAATCTACAAACTAATTGAGACACATGACACAACAAGGGTAAATATGCAGTATCACTGCAGTTAATACTCCTAGCAAGCAAAAGGACAATTTGGCCTACATGACCTTTAAAGGCCCCTTCCAACCCAAACCATTCTCTGATTCTATGACTACATTATGGTTAGCAAAAAGTCGTGAGATCAGGGACACAAAACAAATCCTCAGTAACACTGTACATATTTTTGAAAATAACTACTATTTTTCACAGCCTCAATCTACTGGAAACAAAAGGAAAATCCAGAAAATACAAAGTGCGTTTCATTCCAGAAAAAAACCCAGGACTAACCCATTATCTATTCCCATCAGCATTACAGGAGCTATTGGGATTTAGAACCGAGAGCCCCAAGGTAGATGATGAGTCAGCATTTGTAATTTTGAGAAGTCTTGCTCTAGTGTAGATTTTTAATTACCTTATTCTAGACACAGTTCTGCCAAGAATGCAGGGTAGCCCTCAGCAGGTGCTGCCTGGGCTCACCCTAGAGTACACTTTGTGAAGAAAAGCAGTTAAGAGATATCTCCCCAATATGTAGCATGCACCGGGTTCTATATGACTATAGGTTGTCTGCTGTGAAGAGCTGGTCCTCTGGAGACAAGCAGGTGAACTGGGAGACTCAGTGCCAATATGTAGGAATGTCAGTTGTTTGCAATACTTGAAAAAAACAACCAACCAACCAACCAACCCCCCCACCCCAAAAACACACCACTGTAACACATGATCACTTCAAACTTCCCAGAAAAGGCTAAAGAAGGGTCTTCTACACAGCAGGAAGAAAACAGAAACCCTTATTTAAAGGTGCTGCATAGTAGCATTGCAACTTCATATTCAACAGCATCGGATTTCAGAAAGAAGATACAATTTCCAAGAGAAATAAATGCAATCAATCATTATAAGGCGGCTGTTTCCTGCTTACAGAAAGCAACATCACAAGTGAATAGGTGTAATGCAAAAGGCACAAAGACTTCTCTTCTTGTTTAGTCTTTTTTCCCCATGTTCTTTCTCATTATGGTCACACTTATTTCCTTGTCCAAGCTTCTTTGTCTCTTCTGGGGAAAGTTGAAAGTCAGCTGGACTACAATGGCAGTTACATTGAGGAGAGAGAATCGAAATGCCTAATTATTAGAAATATGGAAGTTTAAGATCTGAGGCCAAGAAGAGGCAGCTAAAAATGGTCCCCAGAGTAAAATAGTATACCAGGGGAAACTGGTCTAATGCTTGGACACAATCCACTAGCTTTTTTAGTTTTGTGTTTGTTTATGATTAACATGTAAGGTGTGTCTGTAGTGCAGCCATCCTACTTTAAGACAGACTTCATAACACAAATTACACACAACGTGTTTAGGTACAATCATATGACTGCTCCTAAACCAAATCTCACAGGTTTCTCTCTCCCATTAGCCCCTTAGGATACAAATCACCTTACAATGACTCACCTGTGCTTCAAATGTATGAGAACTACACTCTGCCTTTGCAATCCCTAACTTCCAAACAAGCCTAATATGACCCATGGAGTTACTGTCTACAGGGAAATCAGACCCAGGCTACACCTGTACTCTGGATTTAGTATGAAGCTTTCATTGAACAGCCCTGAACTAAAACACTAATCAATGTAATAAAACATTCATCCCAGGCAATGAAAGTGAACCAGAACAGTTTACTATCCCTAAGATGTTTTCTTTCTCCTTAAAACGAAATCATGTATTTTGTATATATAAACTGATGCTGAGGCTTTCTACAGAAGATAATCCAGGCAATTAATTAAAATCTTCTGAACTTTCTGTGGGGATTTGATCTTGGATGTTTCCAATGGATGAAAAATGTTTGTCACTGAGAAAATTCTTTTATTCTTTAAATGGGTTGACAGCTTCCAGGGAAAAAAGTAGAACTGGAATAACCCACCCAAATTGTACTCCATCTCATCTGCGGGAGTTACATTTGCCTTCTAGAAATAGTAACATTCTTCGTACTTGAGAACTTTGCTGGAAAATGTCTCAGAAGCAATGGCACAGAAATGATGCACAATTTTAAGAGCTATAATTCAGATTTATTCCCCTGGCAAAATATTCTCAAAAGGCGTATTTGCTGCTTCAAATACATATGAGAAGCAGACAACAGTGTATCACCACGATTCAAACCACACAGAGCATACACACCCAGGAGACACAGAAAGGAGAAAGTCATACATCTAAACAGATACTGAGACACCAGAACACTCTACAGCTTTCCAGAGAAAAAAAGCACTTCATTAAAGACACATTTGCAATCTTCAAATTAAAACACAACCTGTTTCAAGAATCAGTGAACCAAAATAATTTTCACTAAGATGTTAAGGTGTTGCATTTTTTCCTGGTTGGGTTGTTGGTGTGCTCTGGGGGATCTTTTTAGAGAGGAAGGATGGGGATGTCTGGGTCTGTTTTGGGTTTGAGGTTTTTTTACTGTTGATGGCTGGTTTTGTTTACATAAGGAAGATGCAAGAAAAAGTCATGTACTTCAAATGACACATCAGCTTAATGAAGTAACTCCAGGAAATTTGCATCTAATTGTTAATGGGGAATGTTCTACACGGAGCCTGACCCTCCTCTGTCTGCCAGATCACCAACTCCTATTTGGAAGCCCTGCAGAACAGTGCAGCGTGCTCCCCTCCAGCAACCACCCCAACTAGATCAGCAGATGAAACAGAACTTTAGACCAGCAGCAGGTCTCCCAAGTTCCCATGGTGCCACAGATTTACTAAATAAGATAAGCATGTTCTAAAAAACCCAAGATCCTATGAGGGGAAAAAGGTTCCACAGCACCAAGCAGTGCAGTGTTTGAAACCTCCTAATCAAAGTGACAGTTTTCAAGTGCCATTTATAATGCCCTAATCTGGAAACATCCCAGCTAACCCATCTGATCAACTATTTCACAGATGGAAGCACTTGATGGCTAATTGGCAAGTCCATGATTCAAATAAAATAGCTATCTGCACTTCTATTTTCTATATTCCAAGTCAAGGTGTAAACACTCATTATAAGACACAGGTCAGTTTTCTGTCTTCCCCTCCCTTCCCATTTGAATTTTGTCCCTTCCTCTCTGTCATCAAATATGTAAATTCAAAGATACAGAACCAGTTTTATTTTTCATTTATTATACTAGACCAGTTGTCTGCACTAACAGAGCAGTGTAAATGAATATTTTCAAAGATCTATCAAGTAATGAAAAATTCCTACAACAGCATTTTTTAAATGTGTCATTATTTCACTGCTTCCTATCACATCTGGATTCAGAAAAACAGTCAGCATGTGCTAGCATGGACAAGAACTTGTATAGCTTGAATTACTGTTCTGAAAGTGTCGGGGAGAGAAAGCTTGGCTAAAAATGCACTTAATTTGCTCACACCCTTTAACAATATGCAGCAGGAATGCCTAATAGAGGCATATGTGGAACTGATTTCACTAGAAAACAATAGTTCAGTGAACAAAATGAAGAGGAGTGTTGCTTCAAATTCCCTCCTGCTACACAAGTAGAATGCTTTTACGTACCCCACAAACCTGTTCATTTGTCTGCAGCAAATGTACAATGCAAAGTGAAGTACTAAACCACCAGTGAAATTCTGTGGTAGGCACTATTCCAGGGGGATGAACAAGGAGAGGAAAAGAATGAGGAAGGAGAAGATAACTTAAAAAACACAACATGACAAGGGGCAGGAGGAGAAAGAGAGACCATTAAGTGAAGAAAAACAAGGGGATTGCCAAAATCTTAATTCCCATGAACTACAGGAGGGAAATTGAAGTTATAATATTTTCTTTGAGACATCACAACACTTTCAATCTTCTAGAGTTCCCCTATATATTTTCTAAAAAGCTTCAACCATTCACCTTCTGCATTTATCAAGAGAGCCTAAATTCAGGACAATACAAACTGATGTACCAGGTCTACACCAGTCACGTAAGACACAATTTCTGCATGAAGCAGTGTTCCAAAGAAGGTCTTCTTTCTGGCATCAAGTTCAACATAAACACAGGTACCTTCCCATGAAAAGAATACACAATTAATGACCAAGGGAATCGTCAAAATACTGTGAACGGCTTATGTGATGCCCAAAGCTGTAAGATTCTCTTCCCTTCTCTCTTGTCCACCTGCTGCCCCATTAAGACAGCCCTTTGTCCACCTATCATTAAAACAGAAGAAATGGTTCAAGATTTCTAAGATGCAAGTCACTGGAGGGAAAGCTGATTGTTGAAATATCTGTTTAAGATTACTTCCTTAAAGATTTGTTTATTAGCCATATGAAGACAGGCTTAGGGTAGATGGGATTTAGCACTGACCACCTCTGGACAACTGAAGGCCAATCAGCCACTCAACAGCATCCTGAATGTGCAAGTAAGAAAAGAGAACCACAAATGCAGTGCCAGCAGTACTCAAGTGGAATACACTACACCAAAGGATCTGAAAAGAATATTGAAAAAACATTAATTTAAAGTGCGTTTGAGGCAACATATCTGAGTTGTCTCAAACTCAGAAAATTAAGAAAACAAAAAACCCAAGTAAGACAATAATCAGAAGATGTAGTTTTGCCAAGGGAAAGAGCCAAGTAACTGCTGCTGAAGAAGCTACAGTAAGTCACTGAGAAAGAATGCCTTGGCAAAGATCAAATGGGAACTGTGCTGACCAAACATCTGCCAGTACTTTAACAGCAGTTACAACACAAAATCAAACAGACTCTAAGCAGACTTAATGTGATACAGTCTGCTTGCTAAGCAGATCCCAAGACACAAGAAAAAAAATCTCCAAACTATGAGAAAAAAATTACTTTGAAAATGCCTCTTTTTCTACCAGACTATACACACAGATGACTCTCATGCTTGCAAGAATGACTCAGTCAGATGTTTTCACTATGTTCAACTTTTAGAACAAAAACTCGGAACAACTGTGACACAGCAATAAGAAGAATAAAGTTGTTTAAAACATCCTAGTGCAAAAAAATGGTAATAACTTTGCTTTCTAGTAGTACAAAATATATGCAAGAAATACCTTCCTCCTCTCTTCTAACTCAGACATCAGATTCACTCTGGATTATCTCTCAATCATCATCAATTGATACTCAAAACTTAAGTGACCTCTGAAGGCCTATTGAAACACAGTATTTTAAGGACATAAAAATACTCTATTTGAAAAGACTTCCTGTTGATTCAACAAACCAAAAGATTACAAAGGTAGTCAAGACATCCAGTACAGGCAGCAATTTGAGCAAAGATCAATTCAGCTTTGTGTCTTTTTTTCTACTCCAACACATACTCATCAACTCATTTAAGAGACAAGTCCATGTTTAAACAAACACAGAGCAGCTTTGCAGGCCAAAGCTACCAGAGAAGTTCAGCGAGCTTCCTCTGACTGTTATGTTCTATTGTCTGCCACAATTTTTTAGCAAGCTTTAAGTTAAAGATGAAAAATTCAGATAACAGCAGAGAGTTAACCATAAATTTGAAAAACAGCTTTGATATGCGTCAAGTTCAGAGAGGACTAAGAAGTGAAAGCTTGAGAGATTAGACTGCACAGATGTTAAAAAAATGAAGAGTCATGAAGCAGGCTGGCAGCTCAGAGGAACAAGAGAAATAACTGTTTAAGAAAGTGAAACTAAAAATAACTGAGGGCGGCTTGAAGATTCACTAAGAGAACGTGAATAGAATTTTAGCTATAAAAAGGGAAAAAAAATTATGCTCCAAAAGTTACAGCTTATTTGGCAAAACATCTAGAGTCTGTAGATCAGCCTAGAATATTTCACCAAATGTTTCAGTATTAAACTACTCCTGTAGTTTTACTGGACACAAACACACTATATACAACCAAAGAAGCTTTGGGTTTAGCAATTTCAGTCATCCCAGAAGCAAGCTTGCACACACTCATCCTGAAGCCTGAGACATGCAGAACTGACTCCTCCACAAGAAAGAGAGCCTGGATTCTTGATTTACAGCAGGGCCCTGGAGGCAGATGAAGGCAGAGAAAGCCCATCTACTGTGGCCAGCCAAGGCTACAAATGAACTCACAGTGGATCCCTTTCTTTAAGAAAATAATTCTTCCTACAAACCTCACACAAAGAAGTTCCTAATTAATTTTTTCCCCTGTATCCAGAGTAATCAGCACAATGTAATAAGATCAACTTGATTTTATTTTTGAAGACTGCTGGCCATGTCAGCTCACCAAGGAAAAAAGCACCAGGACTTGTTGTAGAGATAGGAGAAGTCATACTGTGTGATAGGTCTCTCACAGGACAACTGCCAGGGAGGCCTTTTTGATGTGAGTAGTTACAGAAGTGAGGACAACAGTCAACAAGAGGAGACACAATAAAACACATATACAAGGAGCTACAACTACCTATAAATGATAAATTCAACTCAAATTACCTCTTGAAATTTACACATACTTCAGTATCTTATACTGCCCCATCACAATGTGATCCAAGAACAGAAATACAACATTTATGATGGAGCAGTGAATATGCTCAGCCATTTAGAACAGTCTTCATGTTCCGATATCCCGTCCTATTGGAAATTGGTTTTTAAAAAAATGTCATACATGTTTCCAACGCTTTTTAATCCAAAGTTTAAAATGTTCAAACACCAAAAGAACGGTTTATAAACATTCTGCAAACTCAGTGCCAACACAAATATTCATACATACAAAAAAGAGTCAGGTTGTAACCATGATTTCCGTACACATATAGAATCTCTAGAGTAAAAAAAATATTACTATGAACTCTGGGGTTTTTTAATGCTGTTTTAAAATATGATAGAAGCAATGTTCAAGAATAGATTAATTCTAAATAAAAGATTGACAAGCCATATACTAACCTGTCCCAGCCCAGGCATACCTCCTCCCAGTCGCAGAAGTCTATCCATATTTCTAGAAAAACAGAAACAAAGGAAAAATGTTCCCAAGCTCTGAAATGTTTACTAAATTGCTATCTATATAATTCACCTTCAGTCACTCAGTATGTCAAAAATATTGGTGGTAATTACAACACAACATCAGACTTCCTGTTAATTAACACCACATATTAATTCAAGAAGCTGTCTTCCATGCTAATTAACAGACTTTGTTTTATTGCTTTGGTTTTGGGTTATCCCCATTTCTGAAGATGAACACTCTTGTCAAACTTCTCAAAACTTTCCCATCATTCAATTAATTGAGGGATTTTTCTTGCTTATGATCAGTACCTACAGCCAGAAAGTTCCTAAAACTTACTCAATATACAATCAAATTTACTTCCGTTTGCTCAGAAATCATCAATAAAATGTTAAAGTAAGGATTTTAGCATCCTCATTAGTAAGTTCTGTGCTAATTAACTTACAGCTTGTCAGTTACCATCAAAACTACATGTGAAAGACACTAAGCAGATTATGGATCTCTGAATTAGCATCAAAAGCTTTCTTTAATGAACTCATTATACTAAAAGAAATACTGTAAAGTAAACATTTAATGTGTACATAGTTAGAAGACTAGTGACAGTAAAGTCATTTAATACATTTCCAGTGTTGCATGTGCCATTGCTTTAATGCTAGATTATTCCAATCAATGCAACTTGTTACTAAAAAAAAAAAAAAAAGCCGTTTTTGTGTCTTGAAACTTTCAAAGGAGTGATCTCCAGAAATAACAAAGGCTGTTAAGGTGCCCAACCAAAAAAATTATGCTGATGTTTCTTTCTCTGCAGCTTCTTAACTTTCTGTTGTTGAAAAGACATCTACAAATTAATTGTGGATACCTAAGTACAGGTTCTGCCCCAGATTTAACAGAACTTTATCATGCTTACTTGGCTTTTGCAACTTCCTAGCTTAATACAACAGAACTCATGGATAAAAAGAAAAAAAAAAGCCTAGTGAATATTAATGTTTAAACAGCTCTTTTCAACAGATCAAGCCATTTCCAAGGCTTACAGAAATCAGAAAATTGTACTGGCTTACTTTATTTGTGAAATAGAAGATACCAAGTACAGCACTGGAAATTATGGTATCAATTGGACAAGTATTATTAATACAACACAACAAAGCCTGTTTAGGTGATATAAAAGCAATTGAGAACAGCAAGTATTATTTCACTTTCCCAGTTTGATGCACTATCAAGCTACTAGTTTAATATGATTCACTCTCTTGAGTTTGTAGAACCTGCAAACTCAACAACTGCAGCCTCACCTAGCAGTAAGCACTTTCTTAAAGCTCCACTGGCACTCTATAATTAAAAAGAAATTTATTAAAGGGTCAGTGGTTATGCTTCACTTTTTCAGATAGTCACCGAAACCAAGCTTTCTTTATTAGAGGCAAAAGCTTTTCAGTGTATATACTTTTCTATCCTACAATAAACTACAACAAATTCCAAATCAAGTTGTAGGATTTCCTTGGAAAGGTTAAGTTTCTGTTTAAAGCTATTATGTAGGCATATGTTCAATGGCTCCAATAAAACAGTCACAAGGTTACCACAAATTAACACCAACTACATTTCATTTTACCCCCCTGTGGTAGATACTCCTCCATTGAAACCCAGAATGATTCATCCTCCATTACACTAACAAGGGCTGGGGAGTAACTGAGAAATAGATTGAAGCTACTCAAACTATTATTTTTATCCTTCATGGCTGTACATTCATTTCTTAAGTCTTTAAAACTGTCAACCATAAAACCAGTCGTTCCTACAATTACAGCAACTTCCATAAGCTGATGAGATATATTATCTATATGTACATTTAAGAAATAATATTGACTAACAAATCTTATAACAAAGTGAAGAGCAGTAGTTAGTACTAACTAATATTTTATTTACACTGTTTATTCCAGTTTCTAACCCAAGAGGAGTACATCATTTATAGAACTATATTTTGCCATATTAAATTTGGATTAGACTAATATGTTAAACAAAGTGATTCATCAGCATAACTTTACAACAAAATCACACTGTCTTACAGAACTGGAGAGATGTAACATTTCCCACCTAACTATCACAGACTGGTCACTGAAGAGAGATATTCAGATTTTCAAGACAGCAGCACGACAGAAAGTCTCCAAAAACAGCTTTAGATACACGGCAAATTATTTCACTAGCTCCATGACTTGACTCTGATTAGAGTTCTGGCAACTAATATTTTACTGGCCTATTTGTAACTGAATCTGTTTTAGTAGGTCATAGGGTATTTGGACCTAAACATATTTGCTTACTCTGTATAAACATCTGAAGAATTTACGTTGGTGAACCAAACCAGAACAAATTTTAATTTTTGTTAATCTACTGCAGCTAAATATTATTTCAGTCATAAAACTCCATTTAGGAAAAAATGCTTTTGTAAATCTTAAAACAGCTTAAGCAAAATTTTTAGACTTTAATGAAGATAACTTCAGCCTTTACAAATAAAGCAAATACACATTTCTAACCTGGTGCTTAGCAAGAGATGCTCACAGAACAAACTCGGCAGCAGCTCCTACTTTTTGACTGTAAAGATGACACCAGTAGGTCTGTTTCCTACAGAAGGAAATAGAAAGGAGAAGGGCAGAAACCTTGTAAAATTTAGAAACAGTAGCACATGTAAAAAGAAATGTTACATTGATAACCTACAAAAGAACAAGGCACCATTGAAGAATAACCCAAAGAACATTTGCTGGGGGTTTTTTCCCTTTTACCATATAATCCCTTGAAGTGGTACCTGCCACATCTTGCTCAAGTATCCGTAACACTGCAAGAAGCCAATTTTCTCAAAATTACATGTAAGAATATTTTAATAATCCATTTAAGCAATTTAGAACTAATCAATCATGTAAAATGTTGTTAGAAACTGAAACCATGGTCCTTTTTTAGAAGCTTTTGCTGTAGCTAAGGTGACCTAAGCACTAAGGATAAGAGCAGTTTGCAGGTACAGTTTTCTTGTTTATTTCTGCAAGAGCAGTTGGTGTGATTGGAAAAGTCACAGAGAGAATTCAGACAAATTGAGAAAGGCTCCTTCACATTCAATTTAGGAGTTAAAATCCATGTTATCCTCCTCCCTGAGAAGACTGCCCATTAATTGCATCCACTCAATCATTTGTGGAGCCGTGTTTTAAAACAGATCTGTGAAATGATCTGTGGCTGTGATTTGATAGACATTTTTTTCAATGTCAATGTTAACATAAGGAGCAGTGGGGAAGCTGCTGCTGCTCACCAACTTGATGCTGCTTTCTCAGTACTGCCAGGACAGCCATTTGTGCAGCCCTGCAGCAAACTGATAGGCTAACAAAAATGTTGGGTTTAACTCTGTGCACTTCTCTGAGAGGCTTCACACCGCATCCCAGAAATAGTTGTCTTGGCATAACAGAAAAGGAGGTCTGGGAAGAGCTGATTGCTTCTAACACTAATCCAGGCTCCAGAAGACATTTATGTCAAATCATTCTTTAAGCTAAAGCTGCCCAAAGAATGTCTGTGGATCTGGGAGTTGGTCTTGGGTTTTTGTTTGGGTGGGGGTTTTTTGTTTTATTTTTTAGTAACTGAGGTAATTTAACAGAGACCCTTCTGAACCTTATCTCAAAGGAGTCCAAGAGCAAAGGAAGATGTGTTCACCTTCCCAGAAAGTCAGAGGAGAAAGCACAAGTCAGAGTTTTCAGTACTGACAGGCTGGGGTGGAATTCACTAATAAGTTGAATGAGAAGTTGGTATACTTCTGCCAGCTTTGCAGAAGGAAATGATCCAGAAGAGATCACATGATCCAGAACCACAAGAGCCAGTGGCACAGGATACAACAGAACTGCAACCACTTCTTCAACTGGACTTCAGAGTTACAACCCAATTCACTTTTAGCCACCTAATCACCCAGAGCTCTTGCATTCCCTTCCCCACTTACTAAAAGGATATGAAAGAAACAGATCTCCATGAGCTTGGTGTGCTCCCCAGGGAGGCACACATGGTAACCTATAGCTGAGAATTTTTCCTCTCTCTGCTATGTAGTGCAAAAAGCTTGGTTTGGATTATGCAACTTACCTGTTGGTTTTTTCCCTATACTTGAGCACAGACACATATATTTACATTATAGATGCATACAAATAGAAGTCACAAAAGTAAACAAACAGTTCACAGTAAATCTCACCTATTTTCCTTCCAACGTCAGCTAAAGGTATTTCGATAATGTTTCCTTCTGTCTGGAAGGAAGAGTTAACAGTTTCTATTTAAAGCAAAAATTCAAGGAAGTAAATGTATCAAATAGTTCCATATCAGAAAAATGCAGAAGCATAGTTATAATAAACCTGCATTTTGGTACACTGTAGGATTTGGATGACATGCACTTATCACTGAGATCAATATGGTCACTAATGGCTTAAAAAAAAATAATTAAGTAGCTTCTCTGCTTATGTATGTCCATGACTGGAAACACCATAGCTAAAAAATCTTGGTCATGGATGATACTTAAAAACTCCAAACTTCCATTACTGCAATTTTCTTTTAACTGTCCTCATCTCAAAAAGGAAAAGTCAGTGGATGTTAATAATGCAGTGAAAGTATAACACAGAGCATCTCAAAACTGATCTGAAAACAGAAATTTTAAAACCCATGTCTAATATTAGCTCATAATACTACTGTTAGGTAACTGTAATAATTAGAAAGAGTTGCTCATTTGGAGAGCTCTGGTTTACAGTTCGGTTGATCACTGGTATTTTCAAGTCACTGAAATGCTGACTTTTAATAATGAACACATTTTTTCTTAGGTAACATAGGGATGAAGTTACATAAAAGGATTATGCACAAATGTGTATACACATACAGGAATAAACCAACAGCTACTGTGTTTATACTTGGCATGTTTCAGCATGTATTTCGAAATTAACTTGAAACACTCTTAAATTACTGTATCTCTTTGCATGAGACACATGAGTTTCACACTACAGTGCACTATTTTTATCTAGCATTAACACTCCACAATGTGATCCCTCAAAGAAAGAGGGTTCTCCTGGTTTGGCAACTTTTGAGTTAGTAAAGAAACAAATATCAAAATCAGCTTCAACATACATAGAAAACAATGGCTACTAAACTGCCCTATTAGTGGAGACAGTATCAGGCTACACTCAGGTGACAGCAATTTACTTTGCAATTTGTACACTGAGTGACTTGATGCAAATCATTTCATCTTCGGTACCTCCATTTCTCCACCTGAGACTACATAACAAGCTTTGTACAAGCACTGCCAGATCTGTTGAGGAGTTAGTTACATGCAGCAGATAAAAGATTTTATTAACAGCAACTAAAAGAGTGGCTTAAGGTTTTTGCTGCAACCATGAGCATTTCAGCTTCACTAGGCATGATAAACTTCTAAAGAGGTAAATCAGATGAGAAATTGCACCTTGCAGAAAAACATTTCACCAAGAAATGAACAAAAACTCACTGCAGGTAAAGTCATCAAACCTGAACAGACTTCACATGTGAAAAGGCTGAGGGGGGTACTCTATCTTCCTCTATATTATGTATTAAAAGAGGAAAAAAAATATTGATGTTATCATCAATTCTCAGTAATCTGTTCATTAAACCTAGAGATTACCCACGTCTTGCATGGATGCAGTCTCAGTAGTGCAAATCCAGAGATACATGACTACTTTGCTACCATAACATGCTCAGTTCTGTAAACCCAGACCTTGTTTCTGGATCACAAGGACCTGAATCTCAATAGACCTAAGCAGGACTAGGAGGTCTGCAGGTCAGCTTTTCAGACTCTGCTTTCTGACTTCCAGAAGTAAAGCAAACCTAATTCTACTACATTCATTGCTGAGCTGGAGTTACTTTAGTAACACAGACTATTCTAAAGCTACTTAAGTACATTCACATAAAACTTACAGATAAGCAAAGATTCATTAACAAGCTGCACCACCACAGAAACCCACAAAATTCATTTCAATTTTACGCAATATATAAAGTAATGGGCTTCTCTGAAATCTGCAGAAACACAAGTAAACACACAACTGTTGTGGAACTATCCTGTACTACTTCAGCAAGTACTCATCATCCCAGTTGCCGATTATTTAAGGTGTCTTCGATGCTTGCCCTTTCCCATCATCCTAGATATTAGAAGGTAGTTTTAGCTACTATTAGTATATACTCCATAATTCTTGTCAGAATTGAATCACTTCCAAAAAAGTTTACAAACTAATTAATATATTGGTATTATTTCATACTAATTTTAAATTATTCCCTAACTTATAATTTTCTACACCATAGATACCAAGTGAACATCACTGAAATAGGATGTTGAAGCAGGTGATGGAACATCAACTTTCCATTAAGCTACAGGCTAAACCCAGTTGCTCAAAGTCACAATAAGTGATTCAGAAGCAATTCATATGCAAGCCAACTTCTGAAGTTCTTCACAAACAGATATTTTCCCCTATTTCAATAAGGTCACAAACAGTGAATCCTCTGCTCCACCGAATCTGCTTTCTAGTGGACTCCCCACCTGAGGCATACATGACACCGTGGACTCCCAGGGCTGAAAGCTTGAAGACAAACACAAGCCTCTTAGCCTTTTCAGCTTGCCTAGTAGAATTTCATTTATATACAGCTTTGAAATACACTTACATGAAACTTCTTTTTAGAAAGTAAACCTCAATCCCTGTAGGTTTTGTTTCTCCACAGTATACCGAAAACAAGCGCAACCTTAAGACATGACGTCAGCACACAACCAAATTAGTCAACTGTTTACAAGTATCCAACTATATGGCACAACTCTGTTACAAATACAATACTTAAGTCAGCTGCATACTAGAAACAACGCTGTTAACTTTTTATTATCTCTCCTATTCTACTTAATCCTGCTTCCTTCTTTTTCACGTATCCCAGCCAGTGCTTTGCCCTCACTTCCCCCCGTCCCTAACTTCAGCTGCACCTGCGGGGCACTCCGGGAGCAGCAGCGCTGAGCTGCGTCCGAAGGGGCACAGAGCGCTGCTGCTGCCCGCAGAACAAACCCGCGCCCGGCGCTGCCGAACCACGACGGCCGCTCCGGGTCGGGGCGGAGGCGGCCCGGCCCC
>VZRZ01005265.1:1199368-1258596 GCA_013398175.1 Climacteris rufus
GCCGACTGCCCGGGCCGCGCTCCCCCCGCCGCTGCCGCGCAGAGGCCGCCGCGGGGCCCCCGAGCACCCCAGAGCGGAGGCGGCCGGGCCCTCACCTGGGCCGGAGCCGCTCGGGCCGCGGTGAATCAGCCGGATCTCATTCAAACCGAGCCCTTCCCGGTTCACAGGGCACCCGGCAACGGCTTCCGGCCCCGCGGCCGGCGGGGAGGAGCTTGTGAGGGTGCAGAGCACCGGACGGGCGTGGGATGTGGGGGGCGCGGGCTGCAGTGAAACGCCCTAAGGGGCTTTGCTGTGCAGTGCTGGGGGTTGGCTTTGTCCCCTTGCAGCCGAGTGGCACCAGTGCTCACGCAACGACACGATAGGATGGCAGAAGAGCCAGCGAATGAGTCAGCAAATCAATAAAAGAATTATTACAGGAATAGAAACAGTGCCACATGTATGCCTCTCAGAAACAACATTACACAAAATAAGAGGATTTAGAGAAAAGAAATAAGAGTGGCCATATGTGTAAAACCAGCACAAGCAGAAATGGAAAAGGGCAAGAATTTTGGCCAAAGAAGATAATGGGGAGATAATCAGATAAAAGTATGCATGCTGATGAATGATGCAAACTTATATGATGCAAAGAAGCAAACAGGAATTTCTATTACCCTTATATTAACTCTGGAGCAAAAACTTTTGTAAATTAAAAGAGGAAAATGCAATGCCAAAGGAATACCTTTTCAGACAGCATGTGAACAAGTTGTGGATCTCAGTGCTTCTTATGAATTTATTATGGCTAAAACATTAAAGTTTTTAAAAGCTGCTTTATATCTAGTTACTGAAATAGTGCAAGTGTTTCAGAAAGTGTCAGGACAACTTAAGAACCTATAAAAGCAATTTGTTAGGACTCTGTATTTTCTGCTATTAAGGACCAAGAAGAGTCTTATGATTTATTTGAAAGCTCCTTTAAAGGTTGAGAATGTAATATTTGAAGATGATCGGCATTTACTGCTCCCAGACCAACTACATGGAAGCAGGTGAAAAGGTACTACATTATAAGTTATATGGAAATAACTTCAGACAGATACAGTCACCACTTCCACAACACTTCATCAGACACAGAAGTCTTGGGTTTTTATACCATGAAGTATAAAATTAATTAAATGAAAGAGAAAGGGAATTAGCATGCTATGGTATTTTGCTTTCTAAGAGGGAAAACTTTTTTGAAAAACAATATAATTGTCTCTTCCATTCTTTTTCAGATCTTTACTAGGCTGAGGGAATCACAAGGGTTAACATTTCTGAAAGATTCTTGAAAAGCTAAAGACTTAAAATGTAGTTTAAATTGTGGGTCAGTAATTTCTTTTTCATGTTACTAATGCAAAACCTATTAGTACAATTTATTGGTGCACCCACTGCCAAATTACTCAGAAACAAAGAGTAAAATCTATGTGTGTCTGTCTGCATGTATATGTTTATCTGTGTGTGTTTGTCTCAAAGAAAACTTGCACCCTGCTTCAAGCTGTTACATTTCTTCCTGTTCTAACCTGGCAAAACTCAGCTCCTGTAGTCTTGAGACTGCACTTGGAAACTTGTGCAGGTCTTAATGTTCTCAAAAGTCATTATAATAATTGTGTAGTCAAAGATTTTTCTTTTAGATTAAATTAATGAGGTTTCCATTCAGTGAGTTGAAATGCATTATATGTTTTGCTGGTTTGTACCATGATTTTGAGAGCAATCCTTTCATTCCTCCTTGTTCACTGGGATTCTGACACCCATTATATTTGGGTTCTCACTCTGCAGTCATGGTCTTTAAGGAACCCTACACTTCTGAAAAAAGAAAGAAACACAAATATTTATGAGAAGTGAGCATTTCTCTGGGCTAATGTGTACAATAAAGAAAAACAACATAGTTAAATCTTTGTAATATGCTTATACACACTGACTTAAATGAGCAGTGTAATTTCAAACCATTTGAAGATTTGGCCCTTCTTTGAAATACAAAGTGAAACAGACTTTTATTGTTATTCCTAATTACATTTCAAGTCATAGTGTTGACTTTTTAAATATATACATTCATTGAAATTTTATAAATAAATATAGTTACAGAAAAAGAAAAAAGGAGAAAATAGTAGAAATATTTACACTAGAAAGTATAGTGAATTAATTGGATATATAGAGGCAGTATCGTGGTTGGTACTTATATGACAGATGGTATTTTATATTTTTATATAAAAAAGATATATTCTTAATCGTATATGTCAAAGAAAAGAGACCATATGTTGTTAAACACTTCCAAATTGTCATTTAATCTGAAGGGCACTCTTTTGCATGCTACTGAATCCCTCATTGTTCTGGTTTAACCAGTGCTAATCTATAGAAGATTTTATTTATTGATTTGCAGCAATGCAGTGCAAGAAAATGTTCAAAGTTTGTTCCCTTTTTTAGTAGTTGGATGGCTCTCCTAAGTGGTAGAAACTTCCTTTGATTAGACCCTTACATTTTTCCTGTTTTCCCCATACTAACCTGTCCATCTTTGTAGTGTAGTGATCAACAGGGATTGGACTTGCTAAGAGATCACACCCTTTTTTCCTAACTCCTGGTGTATAATTTTCCTTTCAAGATAGTTTCTGATTGGATGAAAGCAGCAACATTGCTGAAGCTCTGTAATTAATTCAATTTTACAGAGCTAAGTGGCAAAATTTGAGAGTGGTGTGTAGAACATGAAGAATGCACTGATTGGACACAATTTTCTTGAAAATCATATATATAGACAAAGAGAGTACTGTTTGTGCTAGGACAGGAGGAATTCTCCAGAACTGAGCTATAATACTAATGAAAAAAAAAATAACACCACCAAAAAACCCAAAGAAATCCAACAGAAGATACAGTTTTAGAGCCTGGTATTGGAATACCTGATGCACAGTGGGTTGGACAAAACATTAGAGTTGTGGATAGTTTTATTTTCTGTGTTTGAATATGTAGAACAGAGCGTAGGGAATGAATATACATCGAGGAGTACAAGAGGTGGCATCATGTTTGTGAGAGGGTAATAGAGTCAGAAGCACATTTATTTATTTATTGATTTGTTTATTTATTGGCTTTATTGTGTTCGGTAGCTAAACACTGAAAAAGTAACATAGAAATTATAGTTTCTTAAATTGCAGACTTACGCCCTGAGAATGGACTGGAGCTTTGTCTTGGCAAACCTGTATTTGGGGAGATGGTTTCTTCTGTTGTATTTGGCAGGCACTCACAGTGCTGATAGTGACCTCTGTGACATCCCCAACAGCTTGTACAATGCTTGATCAAGTCCTTGCTGCATACAGAGTAATAACAAGTCTTGTTGGAAACAATGAATAAAATTTTACAGGATTAAAGATAGTAGATGAGTGAGATTACTTTTTTTAGTCTTCTCAACAATTCTACGATCAGCTGCAGAAGGCTGTTAGAGGCTTGAAAGAGGCTTCATTAATCATGAAACATATGATTATTGAAAACCTGCAAACAAAACTATTTGCATCTCTTCCAGAGCACAGACCTGCCCATTAAAGTATGACAAGTATAAACTCAGTTTAATTTGAGTGAGAAGAATGGTAACAATGTATTTGGATATAATCCATCCCAGTTTAGAAGGGAGAGGATATTAAGAATGCAAATATTCCTTACAGTGAGCCATAAACACAGCCCCCGGCCCCCCTCCAGTTGGTGCCAAAAGATCTTGTTTATATTGGAAGTTTCACCACCCAATACAAGTTTCACATGCAGTCGTAAGGGAAACTGGACTTTTGTCTTTTTAAGTCTATTTAAAGCAATGGCTGAGTTGTGAGAACTATCTACAAACCATCTGGAGAAGATAAGGCCAAGAAAAAAATCAGTCTTGCTGGAAATGCTTGTGTTGGGGGTGTCTATGGAAAATTTTTATGAGGAAACAGAGAAGTGGGTTTGTGTCCCTGGCAATTGCAAAGGTGCTACTCTGTGAGAGACAGTTTATTTAAATAACTGTGTGGAAGACTGTAAATTGGAGACTGTAAATTAAGAGAAAGGTGGTATGTAAAGTGGACATACTGTAGGTTTTTTCTCGATTGCTGTGTGATGGAACAATACCACACTTTTTATTCTTTATTCAGTGGGAGATTTTCCCCTTATTTGTGACACAATAAAAATTAATTTTACACCTCCTTTAGTGCTTAAGATATTTCTGATTGGAATGAAACATTGATTATGTAAAAGTGCTGTGTAACTACCTTAATGCTTTTCACCAATGTCAGGTAGTGAGAGCCAACCAACAAAGACAGTTTCCATTACTTCTGTGGTTATGTCTGTTTTAGGGAGTAGTACGGACTAGTAGGAACAAATGTGTGGGGCTGAACAGGCCACCATGCTATATTCCTTTCAGCACTTTTAGTTTGGATAGCTCTAATTGTGTCCCATAGAGTGAATGCCCATTGGCAACCAAATTGTATTAAGCATGTTTCTGCTCTGCCATTTTTCATATGAGATAATCTACTTCCAACACTCACAAACAGCTTCACGGAGCAAATGAAAGCACCAAAGTGCTTTTAGAGTTTTTCTTTAAAGGCACACTGGATGCAGTCTTAAACAATCATGTAGATGCATATGTATCATCTTTTTTTTTTTTTTACAAGAATTAACCAACAGTATGTAAAGACAACATGGCAGAAAGCTGGAGAAGAGTGAAATAAAATTGAAGAAGGTGAAGTCGTCCACATTGCTACACATGGCATGCCCAAAGCACTGAGTGTATACAATATGTTCTACGGAGAGCCTGAGGGACCTGTAAACTGCTAGATAAAAACCCATTCAGTGAATATTTTGATCCTCACAAGAATGTCACTTGGGAAAGGCACATTTTTTACAAGAAACCAGCTGCCAGATGAGACCATTGACCATTGTTAAGATCTTTAAAATAAAGCCAAGTAATGTGAATTGGAGCAGTTAACAGATGGATGAATTACTTGTGATATAAGTGATAACCAAGTCAAAGCAAGGTGAGAAAAGGACTTGACATTGCAAAGAACAGCGGATATTTGCAGGGCTAGTAAAGACTGCTTCCCAAATAAAAGTGTTAGCTAGTGGTGAAAGAACTGGAGTGTATCTAATTAAAAATGCATACCAAAGCATAAAGAGAGAATACAAGGGTAAACAAATGGCAGAGACCAGACTTGTTTTCAATAGATGTAAAATCAATCACAACATGGTGAAAAGGTCCTACACAAGAGGTTCGGTGTCCTGTATACAATGAAAGCAGCCATTTTGCTGAAATTAGATTGCTTTCAAGTCAACTTGTAAAGATCTGCCTAAGAAAAGCTCTCTGTGCCTGTGCTGCTGGAGGACATAATGGATGAAAACAGTGATCACAATGGCTTATTGAAAGGATGGTAGGGATGATACTGTTTTATAAAATCAGATTTTTCTGCTGGGCTGGAACATTTACCTTTGATGTTACGTCACAATTAGTATTGCAATTTGTAGATTTTGAAAATTCTCTGATGACACAGTAAAGTAATGAAGAATTTCTAGATAGCTTCATTCCACAGAGTTCTACAGAAATGAAACAAATCTCTAAAGATTACATTACTAATCACAGAGATATAGCAGACAATAAAGTATTTGCAGTCTTGATGCCTCTACTAAACAAGGTTCTGTTCATTGTTTGTAATTTACTTGAGGAACATTTCTGTTCATCATTTGTAATTTAAGTGAGGAACCTGTACTTTCTATTTAAGTAGAAACTGGAGCTAAATACAAAGTAATGTATCTAACATAGACATTAAATTTGTGATTTCCACATAGTCTTCAGAGTTATGAAAGCTATTAATCAGATGTATTGACTCTTCTCTTTAGAATGGTTTCAGTTCTTGCAGCCCTTCAAGATACACCCCATAGCATTTTTCCTCTTCATCACCCTGGCTCTTTTTTCCTTGTCATCCTTTGTAGAATTCTCTACTGTGCTTATAAACATTAAAGTATGATGGAGCCTAGTTGTGTTTGAAATTTTTCTGAGATAATACAAATTATAAATAGCTAGCCAAGATAAACCTATATATTTCTCCTTGGTTGGTTTAGAAAAATATCTATTTTATTGATTAAACATATCCATCATACTTCAGTCAGTTCAGCTTTATGTAATATGAGGCATTGGTAGAAGGAAAAGGAAAATAAAATATAGCATCACTGTTTCTTGACTGTGCATAATCTGTGGAGTTGTGATCATGCCTTGTTCTCTGTGTTGATCACAGAAAAAATACTAGAGGTACGTATAAAAGGTTAGTTTAATTCTTGCAGTACCTGAATTGTCAGAAATATAATTCTTCCTGACTTTATTACTCTGAATAGGCAAGCTCTTACAAACATTGAGAGAAATGTAATTTGGATAGACAGAGTACTTGCAATTGGCAATAAACTATTCAGGTAAGGCAATATCCTTATTTTAGCTAAATTGGCTATGTGCCGTAAGTAAATACAGTAGCAATTTGTCTCATCTCACTAGCTGTCTTGATTCAGTTGATTAAAGGCTATAAACTGACTTTAATTATATGTTGTAACAGTTGGTATTTGAAGACCTAAATATTTGGGTCCATGTGGTGGCAGTTTGAGTCTCCATTGTAGAAAGAATCTGAAGAAGCTCTTAGTACTGGCCAGATTGCTAATTTCAACCTTTTTTTTTTTTTAATTCATATGCCTCCAGATTTTTTTATTCATTTAGGGAGTCATGGTTCTTATAGCTTGACTACTAAACACATTTCTTTTCCCTATCTTATTCCAGGTTCAGAGTTCATTTCAAGCACCTATAGAAACTAAACCTTTTCTCTGCAAAGGTAGGATGCAATGCATTTCAGTTACTTTTTGTTAAGATGATCAAAAAGTAAGACATTTTATCCAAGCAGAAAAGGTAGATGCAAGTATTACACTTGCACATGCTATTGTTTTATAAAATAATTTGCAGATTTTTTTATGAGTTCCTGATAACTGATGAGGCAGCTCTCAGTACCAGGTTCTTACAGCACCATTGATCTGTTTTTTGAATAGTTTATGTTAATTTTCAATTAAATTAAATTAAATGTTAATTAAATTTAAACTCTATGTTATTATTTTATTTCATATTTAGTTACTCTGCTAAAAAGAGTAAATATAATTCCCTTGTTTATTCTTGCTGTTTAACTATTAGTCTCCACAGCACTGTCTAAGTTACTATATTTTGTTTTGTGGATAAAAATGAGTCTAAATTTGGGTAAGAAGAGTATTCAAGGCAAAAGTAACCAACAAAAGCTTGTTGTAATTAAATAAAAATATTGAAACCATATAATGAAAAATGAATATTCATTAGGTCTTATAAATCGTTGTATTGCTTGTATTTAAGTTGCTGGGTCGTTAAAATGTAATACAATGCACATTCTTTAATTCTGGTTTGGAGCCTTTTGAAGAAAGTGGATTAGAATTATTATAGTAGACAAATATCTTAAATTGTCTTGAGACCACAGATTTTTCTACCTAACTGATTAAGCCAATGTAACTGGTTTAATAACCCAGATAACTTAATGCACAGATATAAATGGCTAGTTATTGAAGTCCAAGAAAGCACTTCAGTATCTGCTACCTGGTTTTAGTCATATTCAAACTTGATGCTAGCCCAAACCTTAAATTTTACTCTGGCTCTTGTTCTATTTCCAGCTCTGTATGTCAGTATGTGGCAGTAGTTTTCAATCTCCTTTGAGTTGTGAAGTTGTAAAAATTTCAGTGGACTAGGAACTGCATTAGAAATATACTTTGAGGATAAACATTAGTCCACAGACACTTTTTTCCCCATAGTCCACAGGTCACAAAATTAACATCAGCACTTTTAAAATGCTTTGGATTATTTGACTAGTTTTCATATATATGTTTAATGTATCTGAAATATAATATGATGATTCGTATGGCATACGTGCAATAGGGAATTTGGGGTAGAGTAAATGCTATTGTTGATCTCAAGAATCTTTTTCTAACAACAGTTATAGACTCTAGAAACTACCTCATGCCATCAGAGCCTTATTTTACTACTTCTGTGCGTTTTAGAAGCTTGGAGCTTTTGACTAGTGTTTGTATACTTAAAACTCACACTCTTGTCTTTTCTGTGGTGTCCTTCTCAGTATTAATCCTACAAGCTAATAGAAGTATTTGCTTCTTTCAGCTTAGTTTTATTTTATTCGCATTATTGAGAACCTTTCCTTTCTCCACAAAACTTGGATATAAAAATTAATTAAGATACATATTTCCAATTTACCTGAAAAATATGTTTAACCAAGAACCATAATCTTCTCTAGCTAACAATTACCTTTTATATTCAACATCCTTCACTTGTTATTTTCAGGAACTGTGGATAGCCTCTGAAAAATCATCAATCCTTTGTTGCATATTTCTTTATGAGCACAGATGCTTACAACATCTATTGAGTGACTGTAAATAACATCATTTTTAATTAGAAATGCGCTGATTTAAAACTGCCTGCTCATCTTAGCTCCATCTTTCAGGTAACCAGAGCTGCTAATTACTTTCAAAAACCCAGGTCAAATGGTCAGTATCTGAATTCATTAACCACTCAGCAAAGTATCTCTCTCCCTCTAAAAAAGAGGAAAACTTTACAAATATTTTTAAAGGTCAAATGTTGTGCTCTTCCATGTTAGCCATTGACTTTGTTCATGGTGACAGAGTTGGGATTTTGTAGTAGTAGTAATACACAAATAATTAATACTCTTTAAATGAGTGGTATGTAAACTATCTCTGTTCCTTTGTGATGGAAGACAGCAAAATGTATTGTTAATGGTGTACATAAGCAGTAATCTTAAAGATCTCCATCCCTCTGAAAAACATTCAACTCCAGTTCAGTGAAATTTTCTCCATACAATCCATTATGTTTTTATTTCTCGAGTAAGTAAGAGAAAAATAATTACCAGTAGTGATCATCACATGTAGACTACCAAATAATGTGTTCAAATAAGCATTAAAAAGTGGTCTAAAGCCCAGATCTTTTAAACCATATCTTCTGACCACCTGCATAGGACACAATCTTTAAGGAAATATTTTCTGCTTTTAATTTTCAAGAAAAAAAATTGAAGCTATTGTAACTTTTTAATTTTGCTGACAATATGGAAGCTGTCCAATCTAAATCTGTGCTTTTATTTGGCTGATATTGTTATACACACAAAATTTAAGTAACAACTTTTTAAATGAAAACCACTGTAACTATCTTGAAGTATAAGAATGGGCTGCCCACTATGTGAAAAATAATCACAGTTCTAATTCTTTGAAAATACTTTTGATATTGCAGTTTGTTTTCAAACAACCATTATACTTAAAGTTGGTGAGCTATTTACATTATTTGTGTGGTGTGGGTCTTTTAATTCTGTGGTACTTCTTTCAGCACTTCATTTCCTGAGCATTTGTTAAATCTTCTTCACTGCTCACCGGTAAAGTTCTCTTGTAATTGAAACTTGGTGTCAGATACACTAGGCTGATGTGGATTATATTCATATCATCAATAAAGTAGTAAGGTTTTTCTTACTGTACTTGTGTGTTGTTACAATAATTTGCTGTTATGGTGTAGTTAAGTTTTGTTTGTCATTGGTTCTAGCATTTTTACTACTCAAATAGAAAAAAATCCTTAATATCAAGTATTTCTTGTGACAGAAAAAGCAGCAATCTCTTGTATTTTGAAGGAAGTGGTATTTTTATGGAGGAAGAATACACTCTACCTAAATTTGGACATACAGATATTTTGTCTCTTGAGGTCTTTGTCATTTTAATAGTTGAAGAAACAGGGTACTTTTTTTTTCCATAAACCAAGAGTGCTAAATATGTTCTTTAATAGAGCTTACTAAAGAACAATAGTTTTATTTTATTTTATATTGACCAATGCCAGTAGGAGGGGAAGGCATGTATAATTATGCAGTATTACACGCAAATTTATTTCTTGTTTGCATGGAGTATGTATTTATATTTCTTTAGAAAAAATGGTTTCAATAGATCTTCAAACACAAGGAAACACTAAATAATGCTTTCTTTCTCTTTTGAGTTGCAAACACATTCTATGTGACTCAAGCCATCTTTGTATAAGTCATTCTACAATGCCCAAGGAACAAGAATCATAGAATCATTTAGGTTGGAGAAGACCCCCAAGACTGAGTCCAGCTGTTAATCTAACTCCTTCACCCTTAAACCATGTCCTCAAGTGCTACATCAACATGATTTTAATCAGTGATTGCACCACTGCCCTGGACATCCTCTTTCAATGCTTGGCCACTCTTTCAGTGAAGACATTTTCCTAGTATTTTCCTAATATCCAATCTAAACCTCCCCTGGCATAACCTGAGACCAGTGTTTGGCCTTATTGGTCAGTATTTGATAAATGTTGGTATTTATAACTTAGATATTCCAGAGTGTCATAATCAGTTTAGTTGGCAGTCCTCTTATTTTAGACCAGAACTGCCACTGCCTTTCAGAACAACACATATTAAAGGTCTTACCTACAAATGGTCATCAGAATTCTAGGTTACTTTGTGTAGTAGCCAAAAGCTAAATTCTGCTTTAGTTAATTCTTCATCTAATTTATTATATTGGGAATGAACTCATTTCAGCTAACAGCAAGAAGATCTATTTGGGTATATTTTCCTTTTTGTACATTAAACTATTTCAGATAATGGCTCTTGAGCAGGTGTGCAGCAGGTGTATGGACAAGATCACCCATCTATTGTGCAGCATGTAAAAAAGCCAAAGCAATGGACTTTATCTTTTATTTGAATGGAAAAATGAGATTGCAAATTCATTAGTATTTATTACGATTTACATTAAATATCTATGTTAGCTGCATGCGTTTGTTCTGCAAATGTTGGTGGAAAATAAGGCCATGCATATTCCTACAACAAAGCTGTTCATTGTATAATTTAGTTTTTAGCTGACTCTGAACTTACTGCAGGTGAAAATAAGATGATCCAGATCTGTCAGCACTGATATACATGTAGGTGGTTCCATTATTATAATTTGTGAAATGCTCACAAGCTGTCTTTGTGAGGGTGCTTATATAGAGTAATGTATTAAAAAGAGGCAAGATGTTCTACCTTATGATGGCATTGCAGTTGTGCAGTTTGTGTAAAGTAATCAAATGTTTCTAAAATACACATGAAAAGTATTTGAAGAGGAAAGTTCATTAATATTCTTGCACAGTTTTGTGTGTAATGTAATACTACATACTTTAACACAGAATTTCCTGCTTTTTATGGGACAGATATATTCCAATCAAATGAGCTGATAAGTATTTATAAACTAGATGCTCTTTTCATGAGCTATGAGTTACTATAAGAATAACACCACTATTCTTATAGAGAACATTGGTATTAGTTGCAGAACTGCCCCTCTCTTGAATAAAGAGTTGTTGCATTAGTACCAGTGGAATTTATGGAGTTTTCCCATTATTTTGAGTAAGCCACCCTGCTTTTTTCAATCTTTTCTTAAATTGTACTTACAGCTGTTTTTTAAATTTTCAGTGATGAGCTTGTATATTATGTGTAATAGGCATTATAACCCATCTGCAACTGATAAAAATAAATTATTGGGGAAAAAAACATAACTTCAAATATCCACTTCTGATAAGGTTATTTAATTTCAAATATCCACTTCTGATAAGGTTATTAAACAAAGAAGTTTATAAGTATAATAGTATAAAAATATGATGTAGCTGGATGTAATTCAGTACTTGACAAGCTGAATTTTAGTCCTCTCTCCTCCTCCCCTCCATGTTCAGAACAGTAGCAAAATGGTATTACAAGGTTTTATTGAGACTGGCTGATATACTTAGAAAGAAACAGAGGAGGTTTTGGACCCATAGCCTTTTCGTAAAGTAATTCTGCTTCACTTAGTTTCAGTGAAGCAAAAAAAGAAAAAATCTGAAATTACACCAATTTAAGCTTGTGCTCTTGTAACTTTATAGGTATGTCATTTTGACGTTCTCCTTGGGGTCCACATATGAATCCATGTTTGAACTTGAATAATAGAAAATGGCCAGCTCTATGATCCAGTAAATTCCTTATGAAAAGAGAATGAGCTGTAGTCACCTAAAATGTGCTAATGCTGTGAATGCTTGACCATATTCCCTACTTTAGTCACAGAATTACAGACAGCTTTGGATGAATAGAGCATTCCTAATCTAAAAAAATTGCTTGATGGGTACCTAAACAAGCAGGATATTCCTCATAATGTGAAATTAAGGGCAAAAGCGTATTTTATCTATTCCAGAAAACAAAATTCCTGCCCTCAAACATAGTCAACTATGTAAAAAATAAAGTATTTTACAACCCTTTTTATCTATCTGAAATCTGCACATTGGAACCATGAAGTTTTTGTAAGTAGCAGCTCTGCTTTTCTCCTCTTAAGTTCTGGCCAGTGTGCCATTTTTGAAATATTCAAACAAAGAAACCACAAACCGCTAGTCACACCACAATACCAGCTTGTGTTTACATTTTCAGCTCTCCAGATCATGATCCTATTGAGCGCACATAGAGCGAGTGCGTGTACACGCGCCCATCCACCATCAGGAGAAACGAAACTGTAAACACAAGCTGGTATTTTGGTGGGGGCACACTAATATGGCGGTTGGTGGGGTCGGAAGGTGGAGGGTGAATTATGGATCCAGAATTTCCTTGTATTTTTAAGTCAGGCTGCTTGCAGTATCTGCTTTTCAAAACGAAATGTTCGGTTGTTTTATCAGACTAAGGCCTAGTTTCGTTAATTTTAAACTATGCATTCAGACTTGAAAAATGTTGGATGAAAGCGCTAATGTTTGACAGACTTAAACTGGACAATGATTTACAAACTGTATTACACGGAGTTCTGATTGCATGAGTGGAGGGTGGGCAAGGATGATCTCACAGTTATTACCATTTATGGAATTCTTTGCTGAATGATGAAGTGAATCATCTTGCTTAATATCAAACTAAACACTAAAGACGTTGTTAAAAATAATGTGGTGAGACAAAAGTGACTATAAATTTGCAGAATCCAAGATACATATTTGAATAAAACTCTTAAAATATAGAGTACTTAATGGGTAAACTGAGGAGATGAAATGTAATTAGATATCTCTAAGAACTTCTTCATGTTCTATGTTGCTTAATTTATATGTCTGCAAGTCCCTATACTTTTTTTAATCAATGAAATGGTATTATTTAACTAAAGCCAGAATGCCTGAACAAAGCTTTTATCTGGAGAATACTTGGTTTTGCTGCTTACAGATCAGCTGTTGCCATTAATCTTCCTGGAAATCTCATATTTGTGGCTATCTGAAGTTGATAAGCCTTCCTTACTGGCCATTTGCAGCCCCTTTCTCTTGCCTCCTCCTACAACAAGAAGAGGAGTATTGCTGAAAGAAGAATTAGATTGCTGTTTTGAGAACACAGGATGCTGGAATGAACAATCAAGTCATGGCCTTAAGGAATAGAAGAGAGACAAGAACAAAAGGAGACTGTTGTCTTCAGAAGGAAAATAGTTTCCCTCGAAAATCTAACTAGTCTGGTAGCTTCTCCCAGGGTGAAAACAGCATGGCCTAATTTTCAGCCCTGCTCTCGTATTAGCACGTTGTGTTAACAACAGCATTTCTGAGCTCACTCCGTTACGTGCTATATGTTGTTCTTTCCTCCACAGTAGACATTTTGCAGCACTACTGAATAAATCACAATCACAGATACTAAAATAGCTCCTTTGTAAATTAATTGAAAATTTAAGCCTTAAAAATAATAAAATGCAGACATAGTATTTTTCTCTCAAAAGCCATAAATCCAGTTTTTCAGTTGCAAGTTTGATTATTTAGCACACAATACCCATATTTATCTGATCCTTAAAAAAAAAAGTATGTTAGAGGGAACACAGTACTGCAAAAAAACCATACTTTCTTGTGAACTTTTTGTGGCTTTGTTGTGAGCTGTCTACACTTTATGAAATTACATAACATCTTATTTCTTAGTACAAGCCTGGTTAAATAAAGTGGAAGAAGGCTGTTTACCTGCACTTAAAGAACTTGTGAAATTTGATGTGTATATATTTTGACCATTTGCAATTACTAACTGGAAGACACTAAATATAATAATTGCTTACCCTTACAATTAATGTGATCCTTTTGGAACAATAATATTCAGAAGACTGTAATTCAACCACAAGACCTGAAAAGATACCACAAAGCTTTGGAAAAAAAAAAATCAGGCTGTGAATGCAATTAAGTAACTCTGAATCTGGGATATTTTCATCTGCCTCTTTAGATAGTTCATAGAATATCAGAGAGAGATTAGAGAAAGAGCCAAAAAGGGACACATTTTCCTTCTTGCTGCTGTCACACTTGTGCTATTAAATCACTGATGTTTTCTACAGGTAAGCTGTAAGTTATTTGTGTGAAAAATCATGTTTTGATTTGATCTAATGAAAGCTGAGATTCTCAATGAAACTATCATACAATGTTGGGAAATTTTCAGTAAAATCATGAGGGTTAGCAAACAGCTGAAAGCTTAGTGAACTAAAGCTGCAGTAGAATGACTTCGTAGTTGGTGGGAGGTCTCATCTCACACTCTTACCTAAATAAATGGTTGATAATCTTGTTTTAGCAAGTTTCTTTTTTTTTTTTTTTTCCATTTGGATCTCCTTTCTTGCATGCTGAAAGGCAACAAGATATGCTCATTTTAGGGGTGACTTCCATCCATCTAGACTTGCTGCTTATTTCTGTTGACCTTTTATCTCACTCTGATCTCTCTATTCATGGAAGGAAAGTCATCCAACAGCAAGAAAGTACTAACCTTTCGAAAAGGCTCCCGAGCCTCAAAGATGAAAACTTCTTCTTTGGTAGGACAGAGCAATAGAGGTCCACCAGTCAGCCACTCAGTACTGCAAGGAGATGTAGTTTGAGAGATCTGCTCAGCATTTTTCCGACCTCATGAGAAAATTAGTTATCAAGAAGCGACAGAAACAACTACTGCTAATGTTTCTCCCATATGCATTTTTCTAGTAGTAGGTTTTTTTACTACATTTTCCTCTAAATTTTTTTTACTGTGAAATCTTGTCCATCCAATCCATAATCTTCTGGTTTATGGATTAATATATTTTTCCTCCAAAATTCTTAAATTATTATGGTGTCATATGAATTAACATTATATGAAAATATTAAACCAGTAAAAATAGTATAGCTGAAGTAATAACTCTAACTGTATAACCATTAGTATTGTACAGCTGCAGTTCTATTTTGTAATATTCCTTCTTTAATGCAGAGTCTTAATTTTTTTAAAAAATTAAATTGGGAAGATTCTATTTCTGAATCCCACATCTGAGGAAATTGGCAGACATCAGTCACTCTTTAATTCCAGTTTAAAATGCACAGAGATAAAAAACCTAATACTAAACTAATAACAAGAAAATTCATAGAACTGATATGCAGTTGATTGGTGTAAATAGGAACAAAGTAGCCAAATCCCACCTGTACACACTTCTGCCTTCTGCCAACATGCTGCCATGACAGTTTTGCTTTATTTATTAATATAAATAATTATTAGCATAATTTTGAAGTGCCAGACTGTGGATTGTCTTTGATATTTACTGTAATATGTTTCACATATATTTTAATGCAATGTAAAGAAGAAAACTGTTTTTATCTCTTTACATAACTTCAGATTTTACATTAAAATTTAACTGTAGTACTGAAAATATCAGCGAAGTATATAAATAGTATATAATAAATATTTTCATAATGTATAAATTATTTTAGCATCATAGCACCCAGTAGAGGATTACTTTCAGAATTATTTAAATGGAAAATTTATTCCAGAAGAGCTATTCTTTTAAAAGGCTTTTACTGACATTTCAAAGTATTGTGATTCATATTTGCACATAGTAAACAGTAAAAAAACATTTAAAATGCATAGCTTTGCATCTACAGTTAAATATTTTTAAAATGCTCTTTGAAGGATCAGATTAAATCTTGCATAGGTAGCACTCAATTCAGCAAGCTGGTAGACTCATGTTGTATGCTAAGTGGCTGAAAATACATCACATGAAGTAAGTTACTATCACTATTACTATCACTGTAATTGATGTGCTTCTTGGGTTTCTTTTTCTTGAAGGAGGAGTATGAATTGACTTGCCTTATGTTTGTTTTGAGGAAGTTCCTTCAGAATTAGATCTTATTTACAGTAAATCCAAGCCTGTGGTTCCACTGAAGCTGAAGCCAATCTAAATGTTGATTGCTGCAAACCCTACTTTTGGCCATATGTTACCACCGCTTTCCCTTGAGCTCTCTTTGCTGTGCTCTTCTCCAGCATTTTCACTGGCACCTTCATTCATCTGACTTTAAACTGAATGTCTTGTAGCTCAAGGGCCTTCTACTAGTACAGAGATGTATGTTTGATAAGATTTTTTTTCTGTCCCTTTGACCTTCTCTGTGGGGTCAGATCATTATCTGTGCCAGGGAGGATGCAACCAGATTCAGGAACAAAACATAGGCTGGATAATTTGTTTTTATGGGATTGATTTTAGACCAGCCCGATTGTATTGTCAGCTTCACCCTGAATAGAATTCTGCCATGAAACAGCTGTGGGAAGGCAGTGGGGGGACAGTGGCCTCCAAACACTACTGCTGATGCAAGAGAGAAGGCAGAAACCCTTGGCACAAAGCACAGTGGCAGCTCTGATGTAGAGCAGTTCAAAGTATCATGAAATTGCAGCTTTAACTAATGAAATTGTATAGCTGGCTACATGTTGCTCAGGATATGTTAGCTTTTAATTTAAAACAATGTCATGTTTATAATTAAACAGAAATAGTGTTGTAATGTTTAATTGTGTTAATTTAGGATGGCATATCAGAACAATTTGAAATCAGTCTTGTAACATTATTCAGTTTTTAAATTATTGTACAGTAATTATTATAGTTAATGGTTTGTAAATATTTTAGAATGGGAAGCTGAACATGTTTTCCTTCACATCCATGGAAGTTCTGTTTCTCAGTGCAGAATTAGACATACTCACAAATTCCCTAAAACTCATGAGTGACAGCATTTCACTATAGATACTTAGCTATATCTTATAGCAGTATACCCCTGCAGATTTTAAACATTTAGATCTCCATCAAGGCTGTCTTCTTATTGAAGAATGTCCTGTTATTGCATCAATTGTTTCAAGACTAACGGTACTTCTAAAGTGATACACAGAGCCTTTTAAGATTTAATAAATAAAGACTTATTTCCAAAGTATTTACAAAAAGAAAAACTCAGTAGCTTAAATTATATTGTATTAGATGAGCAGTATTGCATGACTTTAATTATTCTGAAGCATTGTATCTAAATAGTATTAATGAGGTTAATATCCATAAGAAGACAGATTTAGACTCTCATTGCTAAAACTGGTCAAATAATTCATAATGAATTATTCACCTTGTTTTTTTCATGAACTCTTGGTGAACAGATTGTGATTTTCTCAGAAGGATTAATTATTCAAAGTTATTCACCAAAAAAACTTAATAGTTCTTGGGCTCAGTTTCTTGGTGAGCAATAGATTGTGAACATCTGACCAGCTCCAGTATTTCAGATCATACAAAAGTGGATTTTTTTCTACTGTGACCTTTTCTGATCAGTTAAGGTCTTTCTGAGATGAAATGTTTATAATACTTTTTTTCCTCATACCCTCTAGGGAGCTGTTCCTTTAAATCTGGCAGACATACAGTAGCAGTCCTGCAACCAATACAATATTGTTCTTGCCTTTCAGTTACTAAGTATTGTACACTGTCTTATGCCTTTATCTAGTTTCCATTACTGACTCTTGGAGGGATGATTCATTGTCAGTTACGTATGGGTGGTGTGGGTTTATGTATTGAATTGTACATTCAAAATTTTCTTAGAATTATTGCTGAAAATGTTCTGTGTGAGTGAATTATGTTGCAAATTGCTTATCTAAACCAAGTGAATTAATCTTAATGTTTTAATATTATCTAATTTGTTTACTATTTGTAGTACTTCTTTTTATGGTTTATATCCATATTTGGATATAAATATTGAATATTGCTTTCTTCATCTCTCAAATATGGAAGTTATCAATCTCCACTGTAATCTTCACTTTCTGCAAACATCTTCAGTGAAATGGCTACAGTTGCTGCAAGAGCCACAAATTAGCCAGGGTTAGTAAGGTTTTGCAAATATTATCTAAAAATATTGGTTCTGTCCCACCTTAATTACTCTCTTCTTTCTTTCTTTCTTTCTTTCTTTCTTTCTTTCTTTCTTTCTTTCTTTCTTTCTTTCTTTCTTTCTTTCTTTCTTTCTTTCTTTCTTTCTTTCTTTCTTTCTTTCTTTCTTTCTTTCTTTCTTTCTTTCTTTCTTTCTTTCTTTCTTTCTTTCTTTCTCTCTCTCTCTCTCTCTCTCTCTCTCTCTCTCTCCTTCTCTCCTTCTCTCTTTCTCTTTCCTCTCTCTCTCTCTCTCTTTCTCAAGAAAAATCCAGTTCTGAAGTTCGCTCTGTCTCACTGCGGAGCAGCTTTGCCTTCCAAGGAGGCAATGTTCTAGAGAATGTCTCGTGACTCTTACAGAATTGTCCCTTCTTTTTTTCTTTTGGTTTAACTTTCGTAAGCTATTTGGTCTACAGTGTTCAAATCACATCCTTCAAGCATCATCTTTTAACATTAGAAAACTCTGTATTACTAAAATGCTTAATATTGTAAGAAAAAACGAAAAGAAGAAAACAAAATGCTTTGCACTGGTCTCTCAAATCGAATGGAAATAGTCAACATTGGTAGCCTACTGGCTTTGTGACTTGTCTTTTACCATCACATTTAATGGACTTGTTTTCTTCTTCAACTTTTGCTGTTCACAGCCTCTCTTTAGTAATGTCTGGAGAATGTACTTGTAGAAGTACATCCAATTATCTTCTGCCCCAATGAACTGCTGTAGAAGTTGAAGGATTGCTTTCTGCAACATGAAAATTGATACTGACTTAGTGGACAAATTTCTGAAATTTACTGTGAGTGATTTCTTACTTACCTGTTATCTCAGGACAATGGAAAACTGTCCAATAATGAAATATTAGAATATTTAAAGTGAAAAGCTGCTCAATTAACATTAAAATTGGTTTGTTATAGTTCTATTTCCTGTATCCCCCTACCTACTCCCATCTCTTCAGTATCCAAAATGATCATTAGGTTGCTTCTATATCTTAAGACCTCCAAGACTCCTCTATTCATTTAATGGGACATACCCAGAATGTTTCTGGCTTTCCCCCTAACCTCTAGTTTTGAATTCTCACCTGCCAGCTAGGTAAGAGATATCACATGGTGAGACTGGTCCAGGAGCTCATGTAGGTTTTTTGATCAACCAACTGCTGCGAAACAGAGCGAGTAATGGTTGGCTTCTTTGTGCTTTTCACATACTAGTAGCAAAACTTATTTAGAAAAATGAAAAAAATTAAAAATCAGTATCCTAAGGTGTTTTTCTCAGTCAAATTAGTTGAACTTTGCCAACAAATTAAAATATTGTGAGGAAATAAGCCATAACCACCACGTTTTTCCTTGTTCTATCTGGAGAGCAGTATTTTAAAAAGCACTGTGACATTGTCTCCTAAAGTGAAATAAATGAACACATTAAAATGTGTGATAGCAGAGTACTCAGAAAATGAAAAAAACATGCCATTTGCACAGTTGTATGTGTATATATATGTGATGCAAAGGTTCCCAGATAACAATTATGTGGAAACCATACCCAAAGCTGAGAGGCAGAAGTTGTGTTCTGCAAGTCCAGATGTCACCTAACTCTCAAAGCAGTGCCTGCACTTGGATAGCACCACGTGTTTGCCACTATGCAGTTTTAATTAAGTGAACTCAGGATGAAGGCCCAAATCCTGTTCTCCTTATTAATGAAAACAATCCCATTATTTTTGTTCTGAATTTTCTGGATAGGGTAGATTTCCATTAAACTGTAAACATCAGAATTATTTTGATTAGGTTATGCCTTACATGGTTTGAAATTATGTGTTCAGTATTATCTATTAAATTTAGCTGATTAATGAGATTTATGTCATCATTAAAAAAAGAAGAAGTAAAGGATTTGTATGAATGCAAAATATTTTGTTTATATATATACAAACATATATATTTGTGACAAAAGTTAAAGGCCATTCTTTATCCAAACCAAGACTTTAAAAGCAAATGATTTCATGGGAGAAATTATTAGATCCTATGATATTTTATATAAACTTTGGCATGTTGATGTGAGTAAATAGTAGGAAGCTTTAAAACAAAATAAAGCGCTTTCGAAGAATGACTGTGTTCTATGTGTTTGTGAGACACTGGAGAAAATAAGTGAATTGACAAAGGTGTTGCAATCTGGATAAAGGCTTCACAAATGATGATCAAGACAAGCAGGGAGATGAGAACCCATCTCATTGTAAATACTGCTTGTTGAATATCCTACAAACAGATTTTCCTGTCTGTGTCCAACTGAATTGATATTTTAGTCAAACTAGTCTTCCTTTCTCTGTAGTCGACTTCAAGTGAGGATTTGTATCATCCTGCCTTTGAGATCTTGGTATTTCAGGACAAATTGCCTTTCTCAAAGATCTGACTTTTTAAGGATCTGTGAATATAAATGAGTATATACTCCAGTTCCAACTGAAAACCAGAACGTATGGATGTGTTTATATCCCCGCTTTCCTCTAAGTTGTGCGCGATATTGATTTGATAATGGTACAGAACGGTGAAGGATTAGCCCCTAAATCTAAACGTACATTCTATGTCGGAATTCCCGGGCGCTGCTTAGAAATCCGCGGAGGACCTGGATGGGAACAGGGAGGGATGGAGGGATGGAGAGAGGGATGGAGAGAGGGAGGGAGGGAGGGAGGAATGGAGGGATGGAGGGATGAAGAGAGGCATGGATGGAGGGAGGGNGGACCGGAGCGTACGCGGCCGCGGAAAAAGAAGGCAGAAGCGGCGGCGGTCGGAGGCCGGCTCCCGCCGCACGGCAGGCGCCGCACGAACCGTGCCACGCAAATCCCTTCTCGAGGCGCCTGCCTCTGGAGAGGAGCAAACTTTCTGGCCTGCTCTCGTGGAAATCCTGATCCTAAACACGCGGAGATATTTAATCGTGAAAATAAGACTATTAGGAATTCACAAATAATCGAAAACAACAGTTAATCACCCCACGCCTGTCCTAGAAGAGACAGACAGACATTGGGGAAAGCGCTGGGGACGGGCTGGTGTGAAATGCAGCAGCCTTGCAAAGCCTTTCCAGCTCCAGCCTGCTATTACACGAAAAGGATCATGTGAGGATCCTTTGAAAGGCAATGTTCTGACTTAAGCAAGCAACTGCATTAATTGGGAGTCTTGTATTCATACATGCTGGGCTAAATAAAGCAAGCTGGTTTGCTGCGGCAGGCTGGGGAAAATATATAAAACTAATCCTTCAATTACTTTGTCGTTGATTAGAGTATCCATAACAAAGCCACGGTCCTAAGGGTCCCATGCACGGAACATCTTTTCAGGCAATAGGACAAGCGTCCTAAACAAAAACCGAAATGACCTAACTTTTTTTTTTTTTTTTTGGACGTTTCGTGGGGGGCGGAGGGAAGCGCGAATTGCCACGATTCCCTGCTTTCGAGAGTTGCAGCTACAAGGTATCCCCCCTTTTTTTTTAATCCCCTGAAGTTAACTTTCATGATGGAGACAAACTCGGCAGGACAACAAAGCTTTGATCTGTGTGAAGAAAGAAAGTAATAGAGTGAAAGTCTCTCCAGAGGGTAATTATTCTTTGGCCTCTCAGGCAAGAAGTTCCCTGTCACTCTTAAGGTTAATATTAAGGTAGCTCTGTTATACTTTCCCATATTAAAGAAAAAAAAAAAAACCCTCCCCAGAATGTTATACTATTAATTGCCAATTTGCATATGTGTGCAGCTGCTGTTTTGGCTCCGATCTTCCATCCGATAAGCTTGCTGGAGGTATCACAGAGCACTTGGCAGCTTTCCTATTTGAAAAGAAAGCCTTCCTAACTACAGAACAGCTGATAGTCTATCAGTGATAGACCCTGATGGCGTGAATTACAATTACACTACTTTTCACACTAAATCTGGGTGATAGCTACTTGGAAAGAAGTTTCATCATTTTTTACCACAAACTGGAAAAAGAATTACATGGTCATGCTGTGCTTTTAAAGGCAGTTTGGTTCACTTTTGTCTATTTAACACCTAATTCCGAGGAGTCCATAGGCATCTGGAGATCTGAACGTCGCGTAATGAATTCACTGTTTAGATGGGAGATTTTTTAAATCTACCTCAAATTACATTTATTAACAAGGCGAGCAGGAAGTGTTAGAGTTGTTAGACGCTTCATTTATTAAATAATTTGTGGATATTTTCAGTTGTCATATCCAGAGTCATGGGGGTTTACTTATTTTTTAATTAGCAATTCCAAAACAATGCTACTGCAATTTAACAATTCATCACATAATCTAGGGCTGTTCAGTTCAGCCACTAATGCTAGATAATTCAGATTGTTATTTTGATCTGTTGATAACTCATTTTGTTGTGATAAGAGAACTGCTGCCTTGAAATTATATAGCACAATTTCCTATGGACCTTGTTGCGACCTAGAAACTAACTATATAATCTTTGTCTACCTATTTCTTAACATTATACCTGGTACAGCATAGCAATAGTAATGTTTAAGTGTCACATATTTGTTTTCTCACTTCATGATTGGTGCTTATTTTGCATTAATGTGTTTTCATATACCACTGCAGAGGAAGAGGTGGGGAGAAATGCAAGTATCAAAGTAAATTTAATTGTACGAGTAACTCACCCACATTGCTGCTGAGGTCACAATGTCTAAACTTTCTCCTTTATATGTCAGAGAGTTAATGTAGTGAGGTGCTACCCTGATAGTCAAATGTAGTTGCTTAAATATCTTATAAAGGCATGGTGGAAAGCCTGACTCCTGACGTAGCTAACCTAACAGAAAATAGACTTTGTTTTCCTTTTTTAGTTGCTTGCTTTATTAGATTTCTCACTCTCACAGATTATCCAAAAACTACCCATTGATTGATCGCCCGTAGAGCTGCATTTGGTGTAAAGAAAAACTTCACAGCTTTATTGGCTCCCAGGAGACAAAACAAACATAACAAGATATTCGTATTAATACAAACAATGCAACAAATGAGAAAACCATCACATTTAAATAAGATGGTAAAATCAGTCCAGTGTACATCCCAGCCTCTGATAAAGCAGACATGGCAGTTCAACTATTCACCAGTGCATGGATCCCTCTGGGAGTTGCATTATTACTCACAGCATCTCATCACCATGATCAGTTAACCTAAGAAAATGCCACCAAATAAAACTTTTAAGAACCCAGTTTAACGGTATTTTACTACAGCTTTGCAACTGTAAATGTAAAGGTTGAGATTAGCCTGTTTCTTCAGAAATATTTTGAATAAGGTTGGGCTTCTTTTGTGTGTGCTTGGACCTGAAAGCTGTTGCTCATTTTTTTTTTAGGGCATCACACATCTGATCTTAATAAGGCGTTTATTTTGGGAAGAGAAAGCGTAAAGATTCGAACTTTCTGCCATTTTTTCTGAAGACAAAGAAAGGGATCTGTCCCTTTACCCTTGGTTAAAAATAATTCCAAGGAACAGTTTTATTTTGAAAGGAAGATAGTTTCCCTCCCAGCACAAATGCACCCACGCACACCACAAATATTTTTTTAAAAGAAACCTAATACCCTCTTAGCTTCGTTTCAGAAAGGAAAGGTACCAGTTTTGAGGACAGCAAGCTGGCAAGTCCACTCTCTGTGTTACTTCCTACAAAGTCTTCATCAAAAGACACAACCAGCCTGTTACATAGTAACATTTTCTTCACCACATTTTCTTATAATAGCCATTTTCTTCACTCTTTAATGGAAAAGTCACCTAGGCCCAGTGGGAAATACAGACCTTCTGAAATGCTGTGGGAGTCTTATAATCCTTAGCATCTTGCTACCCTCACGCAAAGGCTAGGTAATTGCTGTTCTGCCTTTCTGGTGATATCTTTTTCTGGTGATCGCTGTGATGGGCTACAAAATCAAAGTGAAGCTGGATTTGGTGACCATGTGATTCCTTTGAAGCCCACAAGAGATCTGACGGGTCTGAGAATTGCATCACCTTCCAGCTTTTGCATCCATTTTGCAGTGGATGGTGAGGTTGAAAAAGGCTGAAGGGACTGCCTTTTCTTTCTGTGTTTGTAGTCTCAATGGACATTTCTTGGCCTTCCTGCTATTCTACAAGAGAGAAGAAACACAACTAGCTTATAAATTCTTACTGCAGTTACACCCATCACATTTTGATGGGCGTGTGAGCTTGCATGCATGACTACAGGCTCTCTGCTATTGACATCTATATTGGTCTTTTTGCACACTTGACCACTGATCACCCCACACGCTCACCACAACAAGAGTTTTGCATGGAACATGGGGCACACAAGGTACTCAGTGTTGGTCCTCTGTGCAGGTACCGCTTAGATCGCCTCTTTTGTGAGTGGGTCAGTTAGACACATGAAAGAGCAACACATACATGCTTAAATAATAATAAAGTAAAACTAAACACTTTAAAATTATTTGTGAAGCATACAGCATTTTCTTCTCTTAGAAGAGGCATTCACAGATGTGTTGCTACACATCTTCAAAGGGTTGCACTTGCAACCGTGGCATATAATGCCAAGTTATCACTACACAAAGTCAATTTTAAATGACGACTTATTTTCTTGCTAAGGTGTAGGAAGATATTTCATAACCAACTGATATAACTTTTCATAACTTTCCAGCTGTGTATTCTTCCCAAATTTTCTTGCCTGAAATGCCTGTGTGTGTACACAAAATTATATGGAATAAAAGCATTGGAGAAATGCAGAGAGTAGTGTGCTGAAAGAGATTTCAGAAATTATACATAAGAATGAGAGGAAGTCTGGTAGAAGTAATGGTAGAAGTATGGAAGAAGGAAATTAAAGGTAGAAGCAAACCTGCTGTTCCACTTCCCTGGACAGGAGGTCTAAACCTAGCAGCTTTATGCTGGAAGACTTCTGTCATTCTTTGAATACTTAGGGACACTAAACTCCCTGAATAAAGAAATCAGATGAATCCATTCTAATTAGGGATATTCCTGTTGCTACTGTCTTGTATCACTTGAGACAACTGGGAATCTATAAGTAACAAGCTTATTTGATCTGTATTAACTGCAGTTAAATGGACACATGGATAAGAACTCTATTAAAAAATCAGTGTATGCGATTTTGGCTGCTGAGTCTCCGTGGGCTTTCACATCTCGGATGGCATGGAGCCCGAGGTTTCTCTCCCGTGATCCTACTGAGCTTGGACGTGGCTTTTTCTACGCCCCCACCCTTATGTCCAGAGTTATGTACATGTTTCCACATATTAAAAATGCAGTCTATACTGCTCAGATTTACATCACTATCTAAGCCTCTCCAGACGTATCCATCACCAGGTCTATGTGCACTCTGAACGGCACCAGTCCAGCCAGCTAGTTCCACTGGGCTGCTTCTGTACTGGCAGAGAACTTGCATAAAACGACAGTGATATTTTTTTCCTGCTCACTTCACATTCTGTACCACCTCCTACAATTACTGCAATCCCTTTAACCCCACAGAAACCTCCAACACTTGACTGTTGATAAATTGGTAGGTCGGGTGGCCTTTCACCTGGTTGTCACCGCTGGAAAAAGTGCTAATGGACATTTGTAGATAGGATTGTCACCCGACCAGAGGCTCAGTTTCTGCTGTGCAGGCACGGGCTTGTCACACAAAGGCTCGACTCCACATCCCGTCTGTCCGTGTTCTCTTTTACATGCACATTGACCCCAGGAATAGTTGCTGTGTTTTTTTCAGGGCAACTGTTACAAGCAGATGTTCTTATTAGAATATCTTGCAGTCCTACAGTCCGTGATCTCAAGGACTTGTTTCATTCTGTTACCCTGTGTGCGTGGAGTAACCTGTGCACAGGAAACTTGTGATGGCAAGAAGGGTGGGTGATCAATTAAAAACAAACAAACAAAACCCCCCAACAAACCACACCCCTCCATAAAAAGAAACACAAACAAAAACCAAACCCCAACCATTATTAGTCAGCCCTTTGCTGGCAGTCAATGATAAAGAAGAAACTTTGAAAGACTGCATGTCAGCAATGTCAAGAGGGGCAGCAGTGCAGCTGATGAACCGCCTTGGTTCATCCATCATTACCTAGCAAATGAGCCGACTAGCTTGTGGGCAGGTACAGAAGCCCTGGCAGGCAAGCAAGAGAAGAGATTATTTTTGCATATCTTCTGTGAATCTCCAGGGAATTTAGTGGCGTTCCTGATCTCAAATGCTTGTAATTAAGAGGATGGCATCTTTGGGCTAGAGAATTCCGGAGAAAATCATTTTCACAGCACCTAGAGGGCTTGATGTTGCGCTTGATGACAGATGGGAAACCTTTATGAAGGCTCTGTAACCTTTTGCCCTCAGAGACTGTACTTTTGACACTGCAGAACTGGGAGGATATAGATGTTTTTACTCGGGTGATAGTGTGGTAATTTTTTTAAATGACGAGTCATTTATTAAAGTATTTTAATGAACTATACAAACAGCGAAAACCTGACAAAGCTTGTGTCACTGCTGAGAGCGAAAACATAACTATTAACTATAGAGTGTTTTGCTTATGGAGACTTTTATATTGCACATAAATAAGATATAGGAAAAGACTAGCAGATAGGATTTCATGTTTCATCTTTTCAGATCATGACCTCAGGAGTGTCATGCCATTTCCATTAATCCTTTTCTCAACTTAAAGATCCCTGTGAATATGAATAAAATTGTATTTTAAAAACGAAAGAAAGAGAGAAAGAGAAAACAAGACTCATTCACATTCCGAGTCTGCTTTCTGTCTCACACGTATTACATTTCACAAAACAGATAGAAACAATAGAGCTTATTAAGAAAAACTTGTTTTGAATGGCAAATTAAGCATAATGAAAATACACACGTTTTTACAAGTAGTTATTTTTTACACCAATTGAATATTTTAAACCTTTTTAAACTATGTACTTGTCTCTGCAAAATGTTTTTCTTTTAGCTCATTTTCACCATATCACCCTGCTATATATATATCTATTTAAAATCTTTAATTCTGTCAGTTCAGAGACGTCAGTAAGCACAGCACCTTGTCTGTGGCCAGGCAGGAACCAATAGGGCTGTCCTACCCTGGCTATTTATGAGCAATACCAGTGTTGGTTTCCGGGCTGAACAGGCTGATGCATGGATTGCTCCACACTATGGCTTCTTAGGCAGGAAAAAAGTTATTACATTTAAGAAGATATCTCGGCATTCATCTTTGATGCAAATACCTTTTCAGTGCAGCATAAATTATCAAAAGAGATATAATAATTTGTTGCCAGTTTGAAAAATTATGTGAAATCAAGAAACAATCCAGGAATCTTTTAATGAAAAGTAAATTTGACCTGATGAAAACTAATTTCTTAATTTTATCCTTACGTACAGTTAAAAAAAAAATACAGATAATAGCAAAGGCAAGTTTTTATCTCCATCCCCCATATCTCTAAATTCAGAAGCACATAAAAAAGAGCACAGAGTTTATCTCAAATTTTGCTTTATACTGTAAATGCCTTCCTAATATGCACAAACTTGTGTATCTAGTATATAAAATCCCTTAAAACATGAAGCACTCACATGTCAAGCATTAAGGTGGACTGCATTTTTCTATTTCTTAGGTATTACAGCGATCTGGGAATTTATTTTTACAGCCTGAGATGTCAGTATGCCACAGAAGCATGAAAATCTCACCATCTGTATGCTCATGGACAATCTCATCAAGTACACTCAACGACAGACTTAGAATAACAAAATTTAAACGCTATTACTACCGCCTAGCTGTAGATGCACTCAAATCTATTTAAATAGCATTCAACCTGAGTTATCATGCTGCTTACCTCAGGCCTAAACCACTTTATTCCCTTTCAGTGTTTTCTTATCCCCAAGAATCCTGTTGTAAATCAGGCACATGCTATTTGAAATAACATTTGTTAAATTAAATGTGAGGTTACACACAGACTCATATAATTTAATTTGGCCAAGTGCTGATCTGTAACTCAGTGAAGGTTCAGGAGTTGAGCAATGGCTTCACCTGGCAGTTTACCTAATGTGCTGGGCAATGTCCTTCTGGATATGTGTTGCTTGTCAGTGCCAGAAAACAAGGATATGTTTTAGTTGGAACTCTGTTATAGCAGACACTACATAGTTTAGATTAACTCCTTTCAGTAGTACAGCATCAATGTGTTATTGCCTTAACATAAAACATACAGATTATGTAAATCTGTAATAAATACTATTTTGAAGTGTATAGTAATCAAAAATCTTTCAGGGCAGGATGGAATGGAAACTGAGAAATATTGGAGAGTAAACATTCCAACGCTCATTCCTCTGCTTCTCCTTGGCAGAGCGGAGCACTCACTGTAGCTGGGCTGCTAATGCTCCAGCCCTAGGGTTTGCCCTGTGTGTCCTGCAGAGCATGGACTTTCTGGGAAAGCTAGGGCCAAAGAGATCCCTCACAAAGCATTTCTGGTGTTTCTGTTGCACTGTTTGTGAAAAGGAATGGTTATTCCTGGTCTGAGAGAGGGCCAGCCCTTTTTGTGCCTCCTCACAAGGTGTACACTGTGTCCATGCAGGGTCATTCAGGCTTGCAAGGCCAAGCAATCCGAGAGGCAAAAGGCAGTGGCAGAAGAGACGCCGTACCCCTTGCTTACTGCAGGTTTAGCATTCTGGACTCTGGATCCTGTGCCGAGCTGAGAGGGCAACGGAGGCCCTGGAGTCCGTCAGTAATTGGCACAGTTCTGCATTTGCCTCACCTCTGTGGGCCTGGGCTGGGGTGAGGCAGTCTTTCACTGGGCAACCTGCTGCGCTGCTGGCTACGGCCTGGCCCCTTGCGGAGAGGAGGGAGCCGGGAGGTCAGCCCAGAGAACCCGCAGGACTTGTACGGAAAGCTCCTCGCCTCTGCCCGTCGCGGGGAGCGCACTGACGGGCTCCTGGCAGCCCGGGAGCCAAGGGCGAGGTCTGGAATCTACCACTGATACCCAGCAGCCTGCCAGGTCCCCCGGGTGCCGCCAGCCCCGCTGCGCGGCCCCGCTGGAACTCTCTCTGGGTTACCACCTATGCCGGGTGCGGTGCCGCCTGCTGCGGAGGGGCCGGGTTGCGTTGGGCTTGCCATGCGGCCAGCGAGAAGGAGGGATCGCGGCAGGCAGGCAGGCGGAGGGAAGGAAGGAAGGAGGCCGGGCTGATTAGCATGCAGCAGCGCTCGCAAGCCCGGCTCCATTGTTTTAACACCTCCCCTCTCCTCCGCGCCAATCTGTCACCGTTCAGCAGGCGAACGCTGCTGCCTCGAATGCTGCTCTTCTCAAATGAGACGGATAATTAGCTGCCCCGCACGAATGGCGCACTCTTCTCACCCCTGATTGCTATCACCTTCTTGCTCCTGGCAGTTTTGACACCTCGTAATCAGCCTGCTGCTTTTTCTCTTTTCTTTCCCTATTTCTGATTTTTTTTTTTTTTTTTTTTTTTTTTTTTTTTTTTTTTTTTAATGCAATCCCAGTTGCCATTTGGATTGAGACTCCTCTGTTGAGTTAACCTTGTATGATTGCAGGGGAAAGGGGAATGTACGGTAGGGAGGGGAAGAAATAGCCTCCTCTGAGTCTCATCTGCCGAGTGAACCATGGGTGGGGGTAGAAGCATCTCGGCTTCATCCTCCAGTGCTTTTGTTCGTAAGGGGGAACAGCCTCTCCTGAGCATCCTCTGAATTAATATTATCTCGGATGGGGAAGGATCGTGTGTTGAGCGACTCCTCCGCTCAGTTAATGGAGAAAAGACTGCATTTGTATTATCTGGTTAAATACAGCCATACAGGGAAAGGATTTTAGAAGTAAGTTCACAGGGCCAGGAAGCTCCCTCTTCCTCCCGGGCAGGCAGGGAAGAAAGGTAACTTCCTCAGCCTCTTAGAGCGAATTCACTGTTTCATGGGAGTCGGAAGAGAGATCTGATTGGAGTGCGAGATGGCAGAGGGAACTTCTTTCCTTCTGATTCTAGAGAAATAAGAGACCTCACTTAATGCTCTGGTGATTTCTGCGAGATTTTAAAAAACAGAGGACTCGTGGAATCTGTCATAGGAGCGTTTTCCTCTCCTCTAACAAGCACTGACAGTCTAATTACTGGAGCTACGAGCAGCTGTCGAGTTAGCCGGGGGGAGACAGAGGAGCTACATGTGTTCTACCCGGCCGCCGGCACTGAGCCCTCGCAGCAGGCTGAGGCAGCCGCAGCGCCGCAGTATCCCTCAGAGAGCTCCCGATAGGAAGCGGGAGCGGTTTGTTTCCTTGCTGGCGCTCCCGCGAACGCTGGCTGTGAGCACGGGGGGTTCGCGCGTCGCGCACCGTCAGCGCGGGGCGGGGTGACAAGGGAACTCGTGCGGGAGCCCTGAAACTGCTCCAGCCCCGGGGCTGCCCCGTGGGGGGCTCCGCTGGCCCTGGGAGAGGAGGAATTCGGTAGTACACCTTGGCACGAGTTTGCTGCTCTTCCTTTCTTCTCAAGTTCCTTCCACCATATTTACTATTTTTAATGAAATTCTACTTCCCATTTGGATTCAGCCTCCTCTGCTGACTTGAGCTTGTGCGGAAGAGGGAGCGAAGGGGAGGAATACTGAGCCTCCTCTGGTGAGTGTAATAAAGCAGATGTCCCTGCTGGCGCAGCAGCCTCCTCCAGGAAAGCTGTGTAAGTGGGACCCATTCAGGGACCGCACTCGCCTTCCACTTTGAGTCGCTCACAACTGCTTAGCGTGAGATTTATTTAGTTATTTTTGTTTACTTAAAATCCAAACTGGTGCCCCTCGCAGTGGACTGATCGGTGAGCCTATCTGGATGCCCTCAGGCAGCAACAGTTTTACGCACGCAGGATTAAACAGCTTCCTAAAACGCCGCACTAGGCAGGAGCCCTCACAGTGGGAGATCGATGGGCTCTGCTGGTCGACGGGACTTCGGTCAATCGTGTTCTCCCCGCCCTGCCCGCTGTGCCCTGGCTGCGGGGGACCCCGGGCTGCCTCCAGCGACAAAGAGCCTTGGCCCCGCGCAGGGCTCCCGGCTCTGCCAGCCCAAGGACTCCCGGGGAACACGCATCCACGCGTGGGGGCGCGGGGGAGAAACAGATGACTTTATTTTCTTCAAAGGTGATTCGCAGTTTGTTCAATAACGTGAGCACCTGAGCTCGAATTTCACGGTTGAGAGGACGAGTCGGTGCTTGTGTCGGGCTGGCTGGAGATGTGCGAATCCCCTTCTCTCCTCCCAAGCCTGGAACTTGTGCCTCTCCCGGGACGCAGCCCCAGCCGTGCTCTCTGGGGAGCTACGGCCCAACATCGCCTCTGCAGCGATGGGACCGGCGGGGCTTTAGAGCTCCGCATAGTAACAAACTCTTCATCCAGGTCATATAGCAGACATGCACTGTACACTGCTGTTTATTACGGTACACTCTGTTGACAACCCGTCACAAACATGACATGTTTAAAATAGAGAAAATTATTGCAGAAAAATCCATTTCTAAAAATTACGCAGGTGTTAATTCTTCCAGAAATCTGTCACCTGCAAACAAATCTTTAAAAAGAAAAAGGTGTTGTGCATTGCTGCTATGAAAATATTAATGCTAATTATCCATATCAGGACTAAACTCTATTCAGTTCAAATGCAAAAAGCAAGCCCTCTTTAATTCAAAATACTTGGTAATCCCGCTACTTTTAAATTTGAGATCAAATCCAGACAATGTGCAAACTTTATCAGACTGCAATGTTTCAACTAAACACAAATTTTAATTGCGAGAAAGCCACGAAGCATGTTCAGGTTAAAAGTAAAGTCACTGAGATTTGGGTGATTAGGTTTTCCCCTTTCCTTTCCAGTCTGTACCAGACTTGAGCAATCCTTCATAGCAGACCACAAGGGAAGGCAAATAGTTTTGGGGAAAATTTAACCTTTTCTATCCTTCATACTAATATAACCTTTATGCTGAAAGCATTTTTAGTAATTATTAATGCTAGAAAGGTACATGAACAAGACAATTATTTTTTAATAACATGTAACAGATATTCATAAAGTCACTACTGTTCCATTTTGGCAAAAGGGTCATTTATATGTTGCTTTTGATTACTCTCTTTAGTAAACAATTCATCTGGGAAAGTCAACCATTCATTTATGTTACTAGTGAACAATCCTATCCTAATTTTGGCATACCTGGCATTCAGCTACTGTGATAATTTTACAAGAATCTGAATTAAGAGGTTCACTATTGTAAGTTAAATTTGGAAATTATATAATAGAAAGGAAAAATGAGGGCCTACTTCTCTTCCCGTTTACTTCAAGGAGAACATAATCACATCACTGGTATCACACCAGTTTTGCCAGCCAGATTAAGGCATTAATCCTGCAAATCTACATTCATAAATATAATTACAACTTCAGGCCTATTCAGGCAACGATTAATTGGGAAAAAAAAGTGTTTGACATCACTCTCAAAGCTGATAGTGAAGCATAACAAGCAATAATGTGAATTACAGTACTGAGGGACTTAGTTTCATTTTGCCTTGTCAAAAGACAACTAAAAGTGTGCTTATCTGACAAACAATTTCAGTCATGAGTTCTTGGTACATTAAGTCTTAATTCTTAAACTATTATCACATCTATTGAATAAAAAAATGTATAAATGTATGCAAAAACAGTGAACCATTGAATTCTCATACATTAAGACTGTACTTTAAAGTGGGAATTGAGATGCCGAAGAAAATCTTCCTTAGATGTTAGAGATGGTGGGAAAACTTCTCGACAGAATTCACATATTCCACACTGATTCAGTTCAGAGTCTGCATATGCTTGTGCCAGCAAATCATTGTCTTGAGGCTGCCAAATGGGCTAAAAGAAACAGAAAATTATTATTGCTGAGGTGTACAATGTGGTTTACATTATGCTGTACTTTCTATTTATATATATAAAACCCCCTGCCTCTTTAAACTAGGTATCCTTTACAGCTGCCTGGCCAGATACATTTACTAGAGAGTTGTCATTTAAGGAAAGCAAGACGGGACTTCGTTTCTTTAAAGTTCTATAAACACACTATCCTTGCAAATATTTAAAAATACCTTGGTATCTATTAACAGTAAATACTGCTATAAGCAGAAGTCTGTAATATCAGTCTGGTACATATCAAAGCTTTTCTTCAACTTTGCATTTCAGTTTTTTACTGTAGAAGTCATAGTACACAACAGCCATTTAGCAGAAATGAGAAAATATATTTTTACCTTAGAATAAAATGTTTCTTGTACAGAGTTAATATTATTAATATTTTATTTCCATTCTTATTGACACATAACTCAGTTTTCAGTTAACTTCCAAAATGACTACATCAGTGTCATGGCTTAAGGTACTTATTTGCTCAGTCTGCCTTTTAGTGTAAACATGTCACAAATAATCTTGTTTGGGATTCCTTCTGCCTTGACAGCATCAAACTCACAGGGACCATCTGAATATCTAGCCATGCATTCAGGCAATTCTGTGAACTACCTTGTATTTGGTTCAGAAACTGCACAGCTCTTGGTCCCTGAGCTAGTTAGTTTAAAGCCAGCAAGCCTGTTTATTTGACATGGGAATTCTAGGCACTTAAGCCTGGAGTCTAAGTCTACACTATTTAGAATCATACCAACTCGAAATCAGAAAGTCTTCTATCAGTTTTCAAAGTAAAGTTAAAAATTAAGTTTCATTACTTTAGTATTAGCAACACAGGATCAAATAAACAGTTTCTTTATATGGCCAGAGCAATCAGGTTTTGAGTAAACTGAAAACCAAATGCATACTGTTGTGACTATAAAGTAGACAGAATGGCAGCAGGCTGGTATCAGCTCTATGTGGGGATGGAACTTAGAAGAGAAGAGCACCCTACAGGTTTTTTTTGGCTCAGTTTTCTTCTCTTGCTTCACTCGCACATGGAAAAGCAAGCAAGAACACTTTACAAAGTAGTTTCTTTAGAAGTTTTAAATTTCCTGCTACTGATAGCCAAGATTTTTAATTTTCAGGTCTTCAAATTTCATCATGCCAAATAGTTAGAATCTATTGCTTATTTCTCCCGTGGTAACCCACTGTACAACTACCCTGGCTTTCATAGCGGTTAAATCTTTTTAAACCACCCAAACTTCTTGGGAGTCAATTTCCTGCCTATTCTGTATTTAAACAGTGTTTAGCTTATCACATAGCCATAGCAGATTTACTGTCTTTCATTATGGTCAGCAATCCATATAATTAAATTGACTAATTAGTAATTAAGTGCAATCACACCACTTTTTTCAGCTCCAAGAGTCTACTTATTGTATGTTGCTGGTGTAAATTGCATATTAAAATCTATCTAGACACTGACACACTTGAACAAGTTAACACACTTAAACACACTACATAAATGTGTTTAGAATTACTTGTTTATGGTATCTTACGATGTAAAGCACCATTTGAAAAAAAGATGAAATAGTATTGTAAACACTATTTGACATCTTGGAAGCACAAGCATCCAGCAACCCACACATGTAGGCAATTAACTTCCATTGCTTGAGTTCTAAGCTTGTGCTTAATATCCTCATCAGAATAGGGATCTATTTAAGCAGATTTCATTTAAAAAACATTAATATTCTGATTAATAGGTTACTGATTTGCTTTTAAAATAATGAACATACTTAGAAGTATTTTTGGTGGAAACAACTCCCTCAAACTGCAAATACTGATAAACGTGCATCTATATGAAAGTCTCAGCTAAATGTAGTCTGTAAAATCCTAGGTTGACTAATATCCATGTTTATTTTAATCTGCTGCTCTTTTCAGTCACGTTTTTTTTTTTTTAAGTTACATTCTATGAAAACAGTACTGAGTTTTTAGATTTAGTATCCACATAGAAGGAAAGAGCTAAATTTATTACACCAACTGAGAGCAGTTCCAAGAACTTACTGTTGCCAAATCTATTGCATTTATGGGGTTTTCCATTTTATAAGTTAACATATGTAGTAAATACTTGAAAGTTTTATCTACACTAGGAAAAGAAAAGAGGTATATAATTCTTTCCTTTTTGGCTCTTCCTTCGTTTTTGGAAGGGATGATAGAAGCTGTAAGCTGCATAACCACCCCCTACAAAGGTGGTAAAAATACTAAGAACAAGCTTATGCATAAATTTTGCTAAGGTTAACACAGTGAAAAGGGCATGTATAGAAGTAACTTTTAAAAAAATTAGTATTTTAATCTACATATATATTATCTGTGAATCAAATCTTTAGCACAATTTACAGTCAGAAAAAACCTCTACAGCTGAGTCCAATTCAGTGGGAAAAAAACTTAAAAACCTATTTTGAAGGCAGCTGAATAAAAGTGATGGATATTTAAATACACAGATATACACAGATGTACACTTAATGGATTCTAAAGCAATAATGGCTTCTTTTGAACAAGTTTCTGCATTAATCAATGCAGTGTTATTGTAGATATGGTTTTCAAATACTGAAACAGGTCACCATTAGCTTTCTCTTTCTCCAAGTGTTAGCATTAGTACATTTTTCTCCACAGAATAGATCATTCACATTTTAAATGCTGGCTCCAAATTAATTTCCTTATTTTGCAGAAATACCAATGATCAAAGGCTTATTGCTATTCAACCACTGTTCTGTACTTTTTAAGCTGCATACTCCCCTATCAATGTATAACCACATACCAGCTGTTTCACTTGCTGTAATATACAATGCAGGGTGCCATCTATTGAAAAATGAATACACAGACTAACTAGTAAAAGAACAGGCTGGAGAGAGAATACAGAAAAAGAGGACAGTAACAAGCAATGGAGTGAATGCTTCACAGTTCCACAGGAATTCTACTAGCAGTAAAATAAATGTTTTAATTTGTTCAACTTAGTCACTTTGACTGAGGACCCAATGAAAAATACAATAAAAACTGTAATTAAGTTGGTATAGAATTAAGATCTCCTACATTACAAATAGATATTTAAAATACCTTTTGAAAAACTCAAGCTTATAGTTGAAAACAGCAAACTTTCAATGCTTTAACATTTTCACCCCAAAATGGCTTGCAATAGAAAATTAAAATAGACTGGGTAAATTTTAGAAGAAGAAAACATCAAAGTTATCATGTCCTACAAACACTTTCTTAATGCTAGTTTTGCATGTCATGCAGTGGCCAAATGGAGAGGTAAAGCTCTTCTGCTGCATATACCTTGTCATTAGGAAAGAACACAAAACTTCATCAATGTAAATAGTAAAATATATTAATTCCACCCTCAGATAATTCCTAATTATCACTATTTGCTTATTCTTGAAAATCTGTTCTTTCACAAGGTAACAAAAAAGCCACAGAAACAAAAAAAAAAAACAAAGAAAAAACCAGTCTATAAAACTCCATGATTTTGCCAGCTTTCAGCTGAGACAGGATGTTACACAAAAGAAGCAAAGTATTCAGAGACGTGAGTGTCAGAACATGCCAAAATGGTTTTCTCATTAGAGCAACTGGGCCTTGTTTTCAGAAGCTCCCATGGACTGCAGGCTAGAATGGAAATTTAAGCCCAAATTACCTACATAAACCTAAAATAAAACATTTTAGCAAACTTTCCTTCATTCAAAAAAATAATCATGCCTTCTTTCTACAATGACAAAAATTTAAGTTTCTTAGAGCAGAACAATAGGGTGTTGTTGATACCTCAGACAGACTAAAAGTAGCTGGTTTTTTCATAGTGGAAGTATTTATCTGTTTAGCTTTTTAATTGGTCCATTTTTCATATTGTCTGCTGTACATGAAAAACAATTAAAACAAATATGTGCCCTATGCAACTGAGATCAAGGGTAGAAAGAAAGCAATCTAGAGGGCAACTGAGGATTAATGACAGCTTTGAAACAGATATAGAAGCAATTAATATCTAGATGAACTGAAATTTGTACAAGCATCCAGTGCTTATGTCTGCTTATATTCTTGCCCTTTCACTGGAAAAGCATCTTGTACACATTCTCCAGTATTAGGAAGAAGAACTAACATGAGATATTGCCTTAAAAAAAGACTGATGAAGTACCTTATAGAATGTATTAATCCTGTCTCAAAGATCTTCACAAAGCGTGTCTCTGAATCATTACCATTTTTTGAAATGTACAGCATTTATAGAAAGATACCTGATGAGGACCTCTGACGGTTGTTCCAGCAGCTTCTAGAGAAAAAATTACTTCAGGTACACCCTGGTTTGTGTGCTTAGGTACAAATGTGAAACCACTGTCTGTTGTTTTTAAACACGGTTTGTCATGGATATTTTCTATGGGCATGTTTGTGTGATCTGGGGGGTTTGTTTTGTCAACAGTAGTCAAGCTTTGTAAAGCTGAGGTCATGAGATCAATGCCATGAGCTTCAAATGAGTTAGGTTCCAATTTACTGAGGTTAACAGCACGGTCTCTGTGCTCCAGGTTAAAATGATGATCTTGAAGCATGTTTTCAGCTATACCAGTACCAGGAACTGTTGGTTTTTCCTGAGTGCTCTGCAAGAAAGCAGAGTCATTGTCTGTAGGTGGAAACTTGACATTAAATTTAGAAAGTGATTCTACAGAGTTGTTGTCCTCATCTTGGCCCACTCCTCTTGGTGTGATAGATGTGATGCATGATGCACCTCTATTTATATCCTTTATAACCCGAGGCTTAAAAAGCTCTTCTGCTTGTTCATCAGTTTTATCAGTGCACTGTATCGGCATGGAAAACTGTATTTCTGTGAAGAAAAATGGAGAAAACGTTAAACCATTGAAGTATAGTTATTAAAGATGTGGTGTTGGGGTTTCTTTTTTTTTTAATCTTCCTTCTTGGCTTTTTAAACTTATTTTTTCTCTTTAAAATCAGATTGAGGTGTAGCTCTCTTTCACAAACATTAGCTCTGACACAAAAACTAGCAGAACAGAAATAAAAGGAAATGATTCTGTTCTAGTAATTCTATTTCTCTTTGATTTATGGCTATAAACATTTTCATTTTATTGAAAATTATGTTGTCCCATACTCTTAACACATACTTGCATATTTACTGAAGTGTTCTGGCAGAAATAGAAGCTGGTACCCAAACCATTTCACACAGTGCCAAGAACATGCTAGGCACCACGAGCACGATTTTAGAAGGTATTCAGGTACTAAACTCCCACTGGTTTCCAAATTAGTTAAATATTTAAACTGAATAACTATTCAGAAATGGGACCATATTTTCCCTTTGTTTTGAGAGTTCATCCTTCATTTTTGGCACTTTATTAACAAAAATGGTAATGGTTACTCGTAATCAGGTGAGAGAACAACTTCAGTAAAAATTGATTGTTCAGCAGCCTTCTGACATCAATCAGTGTAGTATAGTGGAATACAGAAGTAACAGAAATCAAACATTAAATCTATATAGCTTTTGTCATGTATACCTTTTCACGCAGTTGACTTAGGCACTTCTTTTATCATCTGTATAGTTTATATCATGTATAGCTTTTCACACAGTTGAGTTAGGCACTTCTTTAGGGAAATCAAAACCATTCTGAAGTAAGTTGCCAAACACACTTCCTCCAAAATTCCCACCCCAAAGAATGAAGTTATTAGCATACAATCAGAATATAACAATACAGTTCAGACAGAGCAATTTGAAGCAACAAGATACATGTTAGCACTTCATGTAACAAAACTTCAGTAATGGGTGACCTAAATTAAAATCAAGTGCTGAAATCAGCATCTTCTGCTTCAACTGTGTGAATTTGGCAGGTGTTTATTGAAATCACTTAAGAGTCTGGTCCTACTATTAAGAAAAGCTAGTAGAGCATACCCATAGTAGCTTACATTATATTAAAGGTAAGCATTAGCAGAACCGGACATTCAGGATCTCTTACAGTTTTAACAAAAATCAAGCCTTCCTTTTGTTTTCAGGAAGTGTTGGATTAAGCTCTTGTCCCATATAACAAAACACTATTCAAAAGTCTGCACAAGCAAGTCTAGAAAAGAAGTCCTCTGACTCCCCTCAGTCCAGCAGTTTTCCTCTAACAGATATGGGGCTGGAGACATTCATAGCAGACATCTTTTGAACTGACAGCTAAATTAAAAGCAAGCAAGTGCTGTCATTCACACAGTATGATGGGATATCACATGTAGTAAGTGCCTGCCTCTCACTCCAAGGGACAAAACAATTACAAGAGCCATTGATGTGATGACTGTCTTTTATAGCATGTGATTTGGAGCATTCGTCATAGAATGCCAAAACTGGCGGTGCGTTTTCTTGGTGAAATACTGAGCACCATGTGAACAGACTTGAAAAAGGCAGATGGTAAACAGTGGAAGTACTTCTATGTATGTGTAATTTGCAGTATTTTCAAATATAAAGCAAAGCTTTCAAACAGTTGAATCACAATAAGAGCTTAAGTATGATATTACCAGTTTCAGGTTCTGGCTTTATCTTAAATCTACTCAGTTGGTCTGTTTGTTCTCTGGCTAGCATACATATTTGATGACACTCTTCTTTCATGTCCTGGAAAATAGTCTCAAGATTCTCTCTGGAAGATCAAAATGGTAAATTAAAGAGTCAACCAATTCAACTTCTTGTGACCTTTAATCTAGTCACACCCACAAACCAGAGAAAAACAATAGTATAAGCCACTTTTCTTGGCTATCTTGTTCCTCAGCATATGTATACATATTTTTGTTCTCCTCAGTAAAAGCAAGCAGAAAAAGGAAAAGAAAATGTTGTCAAAGAGCTGTTCAGTCATATCATATACATATATATTTGAACATAGGAACTGACCCTGCAAGGACTGCCCCCAAAAATCCAGGCTCTCAGTTCTTGCAAATATTCTGTGGAACAGTTTATCTTTCCCAACGATACAGTTTCCACCTCATTCTAGGGAAAATAAGATGCCGCTGCTATGAGTGCTAATTGTTATTTGTTTCACTGCACTTCAGACTTTGCAGAAGAAGGACCACACAAGCATTTGTTACTGCTCTTTCCTTCTCTGTCTGCCTAGCATTTTGGAGAGGGGTTTCTGAACTCATTCCCTCTGGTTTCATACAAAATCATATGACTTTTCTTTTTATTTTGAAGGATTTATTTTATCTTTTCCAGAGTATCATATGGGAATCTGATATTTAGTTATCTGCACTGAGAATGGTAAAATAGTTCATGCTGGTGTAAGTTTATTTGCCCAAAGGCACTGTTACTCAGTTAGTGATGCACCCATAAAATTCCATTGTGAAATTTTTATAACCTTGCTGAGTAATATATATTTCTAAGCATAATATAATGCATTTTATAAAATGAACTTCAAAGAGAAAAAAGTGAAGTTTGGATTTGTGTCCTCTTTTGCATCTTTACATCAAAAGATCTCAAGAGGGATTTTTCTTTAATCCAGTGAATTGTTTTCCTTTTTTATTGCTTATTCATATAGCAATCAGGCTGTGTTCCTACTTCTGTTGTGTTTCTCTTTTTGAAGATACAAATGTCTATTTGTATCTCATTTAAAAAATAAGGTCTACAGAAGGAGTTAAAATTGCTACTGTTAACATATTCCGACGCTTTTTCAGATGTTTTGATAAACAACAAATTAAAAAAGATTGAAGTTTCTAATCAGAACTTAAAATACAGATATGATTAGATAAAGCAATCTTAATTTGCTAGACATTTGTGATACTATAATCTTACTAGTGTAAGATTACCAGCAATCTTACCAGTCACATACCTCTTTCCAAGAAAACAGTAAAGTAAGGGAGCTATTTGAGAGCAGGGAGACAGAAGACAGATAAAGGTTTTTCATTTTTTACGTATAAATCAAAAAGACAAACAAGTCTTTGTCATGTTACAGTCTTATTTCCTCTCTTTCTTATCATAAAGGAGGGTGAGCCATACTAAAGATCCATATAGTTCACCTAGCCTGCGTCTGGGAGTGGTCAAAAGCAGATGCCTAGGCAAGAGAATAAGAAGACAGCAAGAATCTGTGATACTTTCCCTTAACGCTCCTCTAACCTCACCTTGGAGAATCTTCTATTTGACCTCAGCAAAGTTGTTAAAAGTAGCTTTACTGCTTATCCTATGAACAATGCAAACCTATGATTTTGGTCAATATTTTTCTGAAATCACTGGCAGAAGAGGGACTACTTGCTTAGGAAATCTACTGCTTTTGACCCCTTGGTCATAGCAGGGGCTTGCTGGCTTCAGCCTACAGAGAAACTTGGTTTCAAACTCTCATTTAGGACAGATCAGGCCAGGAATTATTTCTTCATGCTGACTATCAGGCTCCTCTGCTGTACTGCCATCAGTTAATCCATTATGGTTGTACATTCCTGTCCTGAAGAGTTAATGCAAGTGAGTTAATGCTTATCCAAACCCCAGCATTAACATCTGCTGCTGTTTCCCAGAGTTTAAACTTCTGCTGAACCAAGTGGCTTTCTTCCTCCCACCTTATCCCTACACACTTGTAAAGCCCCAGCTAAGATTCCACATAGTTGCTGGCTCTATTATCTTCCTGCATCAGCTCTTTGACCTTTGATGCTCCCCCTGTCCCGACTCCACCCCCAGCCATTTGTTAAGGTACTGTGCAGAATAGAGGGAAACAGCTGGCCTTACTTAATGGCAGAAAAGACAAAAGCAAATTGGAAAAATGCTGCAAAAAGTATTTACCTTTCAGGCATCGGTGAAATACCAGAGATCCCTAGAGATAATTCAGGCTTATCTGGAACAACTTTCTTACTTTTCACCTTGAAGTAAAATATGAAAATATTGAGCACACATTAGCATATTGATTTTGTACTTCATCTTGATATGAATAAAAATGTCATGAGGTTCTTCACCTAGTCCTGTTGAAAGCTCTCAAAGTATTCACAAAATGACAAAAGCAGTTTGTGTGAAATTCCTAGTTCCTTTCAGTTTAACTTATCAACTCAGTGTGGCATTTCTATGCTCATACTCCCTTGCAAGGGAACTGGTTCTAAGAATATTGCTTGTAATTCTTTTTCAGTCATGTATAAGGTAAGATTCTGTATTTTGTGTAAGCTTGTTATCCAGCTATTTTAGCTCTTAAGAATCAATTTATTCACTGACAATTTCAATGAACACATCGAAAGATAATATGTCAGGGGTTCTAGCAGTTTTTTAAATAAGTTATTAACTTTGACTACCACCGTGTGGTTCACTTCAGTATTACATAGTTTTACATCTGCCAGGCATTAAGGGAAGTTTTTATAATAACCAGTCATTAAGCTGCAATTCCACTAGAGCTACATCACCAGATGGCCTGGGTAGTTCATATGTGCTCCAAGTCAGACAGGAACTCGAGCACGCCTGCCAAATCAGCTGATTTCTAAGCTGTATAAGCTTAGAAATCTGTATAAGCTGATCCACTGCTTATAACCACAGATCCATAGCCTACAGGTGTGTCTTACCCACAGGGTGAAGTGCAACTGCAGCTCCCACAGACACATTTGAGCTGCCTTACACTCAGCAACAGGGGTTACAAGTGCTTGCCACTGTAAGTTAAGCAGCACTCAGGAAGTCTAATAGCAACAAGTTATGTGTGGCTGTGCTCCTACCCTTACCTGTGTTCACTTTGAATTAGGTAGCTAAAGTGTGTATACAGGGTTATATTCACATCAATGATTGCACTCCAGCTATCCCACAAGGACAGAATAGCACCCTGGGTGCTATTCTCTAATAAGACTAGGGTGGCATAAAAGTCTTGGTAAAAACTTCCAACTGAAAATTATAAATCAGAAATGCTAATCTGGAGTTTTCACAAAAATGAAAATTTTAAAGACATACCATAAAAAAATTAATGTACAAACTAACCAATACGTATTTAATGGTGTTCCCTAGGTGCTTTATATACTTTGACAATTTTCTAGTAATTATATAATGCTGAAATTTAAAATTAGTTTATTAGAATAATTAATATGAATTCCAAACATTTCATGTTTGAAAGAAGTCATAATTTACAAATGTTTGTCTTTTTCATTTTGTCTCTGCTTGGTTTCTTATCTTACCTCCCTTTTATACGTTGGCATCTGTATACCCTTTTGTGTTTCCTTTAATTCTTGCAACTTGCTTTTCAGATTTCTTATTTTATCATCTTGGTTGGAAATAATAGATAAAAGCTTCCTTTCCTTTTGATTGCTTTTGTTCTCAAGTTGCTTCAATTTCATGCTCTCGCTTTCTAACTGTTCCTAAAAAATAATTTTAGAAACACCAGTACAATTAATAAAATTGAGGCTTGTGGAAAATCACTATTCAGCAGTCTGGAATAAGCTAAAATTAGGTTTTGCAACATAAGTAAGGGTCAGTCTTGTTGATTACATTATTAATTTTAAATTGATAGTAAAGACCTTCTACCACTATACATAGATATAACTCATCATAGGTGATTACTCAAAACAACTGTATCTTCTGAATTTCTGAAAGTCACATTAGTGTCTATACAAAATAAAGACACTTGGTTCACTTACTGTATAATTTACATTAACATTTTATGTATAATATTTTGCATATACAATACATAAAATAGTATTTAATTAATTCAATCTTATACCATTTTGAAGATGGTGATAATTATGTAAATTGAGCAAACCCAAGAACACAATCATAGAATCACAGAATATCTTCAATTGGAAGGGACCCATATGGATCAAGTCCAACTCCCTGCTCCTCACAGGACTACTTAAACCTAAACCACATAAGAGCATTGTCCAGACGCTCTTTGAATTCTGACAGGCTCGGTGCCATGATGGCTTCCCCAGAGAGCCTCTTCCAGTGACCAACAGCCCTCTCAGGAAAGAACCCTTTCCCAATGTCCAACCTGAACTTCCCCTGATGTAACTTCTTTCTGTTTCCTCGTGTCCTATTGCTGCTCACCAGAGAGAGGAGAGCAGCACCTCCCCATCCGCTGCCCCCCTTGAGGGAGGTGTAGACTGCGATGAGGTCACCCCGGAGCCTTCTCTTTTCCAGGCTCAACAAACAGGTGACCTCAGCTGTTGCTCCTGAGTCTTGCCCTCGAAGCCTTTCACCATCTTGGTCACCTTTCACCATCTTGGTCGCCTTTCACCATCTTGGTCACCTTTCTCTGGACATGCTCTAATAGTCTGATGTCCTTGTGGCACCCAAAGCTGCACACAGTGCTGGGGCGAGGCTGCCCCAGTGCAGAGCAGAGCGGGACAATCCCTGCCCTCGACCGGCTGGCGATGCTGTGCCTGATGCCCCCAGGACACAGCTGGCCATTTTGACTGCCAAGGCACATTGTCAACTCCTATCAACTTGCCATCAAACCAAAACATCGATCTCTTTCTGCAAGGCTGTTCTTCAGCCTCTCATCCTCCAAACTTTAGGTATAACCAGGATTTTATTGCAAATATTTCAATCTTATAAAAATTTGTGGAATAAAAAGCACTAGCTGATCTCACTTTAAGGATCCATCTAGTAATTAATGGCATTTTTAAATATATGGGGTTTTTTGTAGAATAAAGAAGAATATAACAAACAAATTTTTTTTAATATGCGCAAAGATAGTAGTTGAAAATTTTTCAATAAACAACCTATGGCTAAAAACTGCTGCTATGAAAACCTTATAGTTTTTTGTTTATGAAATCTATAGAAACACTGATCTGGAACTGTATCAAGTGTCACAAAAAGTTAACTCCTCAAGAAGAATGTAAGTGAAATGCAGTTAATCTGTGGGCAGGTAGGGCAAGATGAAGATGAAAGAAACAACGAAGTACTTTTTAAAGACCTTTTGTTCTATTTTCCAATGGAACCTAATAGGGTGAGGTTGTGCATTTGGAGATTAGGTAGGTAGTTGCTACTGTACTAGACAATGACAGCCATGCAGTGAAGGGTCCAGAGCTGGTTTGCCAAGACCAGCTGGTTAAACATGGATGTGTGTATATGCAGCTAACACAACTGTTTAGACTCAAAAAGTTCTACTAGATGGACTAAAAAAAAAAAAAAACCTGCAGAAAAATAGCTTTGAAGACGGCAAAATTCCTTATTCCTAGCCCTTCTATGCTTTGCATTTCAGTCAGGTCAAATTCAATTTTCCATTTTAAAAAAGCCAAGGGGACGCAGCTTATTCTGTATTTTCCTTCGATATTCTTTGCTGGAAATCCAAACACCTCAAAAAAAAGCTTTTATCAAAGCACTTGCCCTTGAAGAACAAATCTATCTTAAGGACAGTAAAATAACTCTTTCATGGAGCCTGTGATACAGTGTAATTTATCTCTTTGAGACTATTACAGCTCCAATTCCCATGTGGGCTTTCAAAAGCCTTCAGATAACTGGAGGCACTGCAGTAATGGCCAGTAGTTCTCTTCCATTTCTCCTACATCTCTAGCAGGAAGTGAGGACAAGATTTAAGCAAGTAGGGAGAAAAAGAAAAGAGCCAAGCAACATGCTACAATGAAGACATCAGTACATACTGATGGAAATCATCATTCTTGTGCACTGTTAGGATACCAGGAAACACACTGGAGAAATGATTACACTTTTTGGGATCTTTCAATAATACAGTCCTTCATAGTTTGATGATCTTAGAGTTTCCAATACTGAGTTTTATGGTTTGCAATGTTGTGGTAACACTTTTAAACTGGCTTTATAAACTTTTTAAGTATTTCACACAGGTCATGCCTGCTCAGCTAAGTACTTGGCAATGCAATGGATCCTTTAAGCATGCTGGTATTAGCTGCCAGTAAATATGCATTATGAACAGACCAGTATTTTGTTTTGCAGGGGCTTTATAGGATCAGAGGATAATTGAAGCTGGAAGGGACTTCAAGGGTTCTCTTGCTTCTAATCAAATGAGGATCAGTTACAATTTCTGGTTAGGTTACTCAGTTTGGTCTTGAATTCCCCAAGAATGGAGACTGCACAACCTCTGTGGGCAACCTTTCCCAATGCCTGAGCGTCCTCGTGGTGAAAATGTTTTCCCCTATGTTCAGTCTAAACCTTTCACATTTCAACTGTCCATTGTCTCTTATCCTCTTGCCATGCACCACCATTAAAAGTGTGGCTCCATCTGCCTGATAACCTCAATGCAGGTATTGGAAAGGTATTACCTTCCCCTGGAGCCACCTCTTCTCCAGGCAGAACAAGTTCCATTTCCACAGCTTCGCATGGGATAAGTACTCAAGCCCCCAGTTATCTCAGTGGGGCTTCTGCTGAACTCACTCTAGTTTGTCAATGTTTTTCCTGTACTGGAGGTCCCCAAACCCAAGGTAGTATTCTAGGTGCAGTCTGCTGAATAGAGGGGGATACTAACTTCCCTGGGTGTGCTAGCTGTGCTTCTGTTAATACAACACAGCAAGTTCTTGCCTCTCTTTTCTGTCAAGACGTGCTGCTGGCTTATGCTAAGCTTGCTTTCTAACAAGATCCCAGCTCCTTTCCAGCAGAGCTGCTCCACCTAGACTGTACAGTCCCTAGACTGTACTGCAGCACTTGTAGATCCTTTTATTTTTCTCTGAAGTGTGCTATAATGGCCTGTTTCAGTGGCTTCCTAGAACAAACAAATGGTCAGACGGTTTCAAGGAAAAACACAATTCGACTGATGAACTCTAAGTGGTCTCAAAGAATATTAACTGTAACTTTTAACAGTTTCCCCACAAACTCTTCTGTACTATTGGGTAGAGACAGCTTAAACAGATGAAGCAACAGGAGAAAAGGTTATTGATACCAGATGTTCTTATATCTGGTAGCAGGGCCTAATCCTACTGTATATATCATACCAGCAGCAAAGAACACCTAAAGTCATCTGCTAGCAAAAAATCAAGAAGCTTTCTTTGCATTAAAGAGAGGAAGCAAAGTGACACAAGAGAAGTTGGCATGGACTGGAACATGCAACTCTACAAGACTGCTGCAGTAGCTGCTGTAGTAGTTATGTAAGTCATTTTAGCACCGCAATTTAGAGCATAAAGGTGACTACCATAAATGTGCCATTCCTCTGCTTACTCCTGCACAAAAAAGAAGATCTAAATATTTATTGCTGGATGAACAGCTTTGTGTAACATATGCATCATTCATTCCTGACACACAGTTTCCTCCTCCTTTTCATGGCACAAGACACTCTGATGAACAAATTCCACACAGTGTTTAATACTGAGATTCTTGAACCAGGAAAATGGAATCCTGAGCATGTTTTCTTGTCACAGGTGTTGACTTTAGCTTCATGTTTTATTGAGTTTACAAGGATTGTGATGTCTTACTGTACTAAAAAGTGGAAGCTTTACATTGTCTCATCTCTAAGGTTTTCTGTTTGCCGTGCAGCTTTGGCTCTGAGACAGTAGCTTGATCCAAATTCTTCCTACTTAACAAAGTTTAGCCAGGGTCTCAAAACCAGGCAGCAGTGTATGTCCCTTTAGTCTTCTCAAGCAGAGGACTGAAAAATTCTGTTAATCTTGTATATAGTTTGGTAATGACCACTAAGCCAATCTGTTCCTCTTTCAGTGAAGACAAATGTGAACAGAAAAACATCCTAAAACATTTTATGACACAGACAACAGAACTTGACAACAGCACATAAAATACAGAAGTATGGCTACCTACTAAAAAACACAGAAAAGACAGCCTCATTTTAAAGCTCTGAAATTTTAGGTCTAATCATGCACCTATTACAATCAATTCAGGATTTCTATTAACTTTACTGCAGAATACAGTCCACCCCACTGGACTTAGCACAAGGCAGTTTCAAAAGGTATCTATAAACCCAGGCAACTCCAGTCACAGGACAGACTCTGAGTTTCAAGGACTCTGTAGAGGACAATGGCTGTAGGAATAACTTATTTGGTTTAGAGCAGAATGTGATTAGAATATGATTAGAAAAACACAGGCTTTCAAATAGAATATTCAAACTTCCAAATTTCAATACCTGAAAAAGCCAGTACTTTATTGAATGAGGTTCAAGAAAACTGTACTGGGTCAGTGACAGGATGATGGATTTTTGGTCTGAGAGATGTCAAAATATGATGTCTGAGGGGGAAAACAGTACAAGAAAACAGGAGACATTCACGATACATCCTTTAATAAATTCCCAAATCTTCTTAGTAGTAGTTTCTATGTATTTATTAACTCTCAACAGATGTCTCTTCCATGGAGTTGTCCAATTTTCCCTTGAAGCATGAATTCCACTGGCTGAGTACTGTGTTTTGGCTTTTTTTTTTACTTTTACTTCATTTACTCAGAAAGACAGAGAAATGGGAACTCTTGGGTTTTCCCCAATTTGTTTCCACACTCATTGCATGGAGTTTACCTTTTTATCCATAATACATCAAAAGTCCTACATGAAAGAAGTGCAAAAATTGGCAGCTGTCACAAAAGCATATAAAGAATTCATCATAATGCAATCAATTTTCCATCATATTCAACAGGAAGTTTGGGTTATATGGTTTTTCTCTCCTGAGTTTAGTTAATAAAATGAGAACTTGTGTAAAGATTTCTTTATATCTTCACTCATAGCCATGAATGGCATGGCCAAGACACAGGCAGAGCTAATAGAAGTGTGTGTGCCTCTGCTCTGCTATCTGGACATTTTTGTATCACTCTTGCCAGATTAGTGCAAGTTTACTAGACATAATACCAAACATTAGGGTCTTCCTTGCATTGGAAGGATGGTGCAAAGATATCCCCATGCCTCTGCAGCAGGCAGCCTTTGTCCAGTCAAACATGTTTTCCTCAAGCTCCATGCTCAACACAGAGTAAGAGAGCTACGATATTCCCAGGAACAGGAACATAGAATAGGCTGGGTCAACCCATTTTGCATGGATTTAAATATCTACACCTCCCCTCTAAAAATATCTTATTTGAATAGCAATGAACCTGGGTTTAAATGCAGATAAACTTATATAGCTAATTCTGCATGGAGGCATATCAGAAATATTTTTTTGTTCATGGCATAGGAGAAGCAAAATCCAGATGAAATACCTATGGCTAACAGGTAACTGCAGTAACTCACTACACAAAAAAAAAATTGCAGATAAAGATAAATAACCTACATTCCATTAGGAAAACAGCTCCTGAAATAATGACTCTAGCTTCTCATGCATTGCCTATAATCTCCTGTATAGATCACATAATTTCAGTGTTTCCCCATGAGAAGAGTAGATAACGCAGCTTCATTTCTCCTACTCATTATATGACTAAGTTCCTTAAAACTATTATTCTTTAGCAAGCATTCAGAAACAAGAGTATGAAATATTAGACTCGGTCAGATCTTCATGTGCAACTGTAAGACATAATTTTTATCCAACTCAAGAGAGCAAACGCAAAACTATGTAAAGATATTCCATCAAAGAATTAACCCTTCCGTGTTTTAATCCAAAAAGTGCCAGGATTAGTAAAGAAATGACATTTCATGATTACAGATTCTAGTGTAGAAAAATTATATTGTGTCGCAGTAATGACACAAAAGAAGAGACAGAGACACCTGTTACCAGCAAGGAGGAGAGAGCAGGAAGGGGCCAGCAAGGCCCGCCTTCTTTATTTTTTGTACATTTAGAAATCACTATTCATTGGAGGAAATCAGTTCTTCCTCCCTCAATCACAGTGGTCAAAGGAAATGTCCATCAAAGTTCTGTGTCCAGGAGAAAGGAATGTAAATGATAAGATACAGTTACAATAACATGGCCATGTTTACATAGAAAAGTGTGAGAAACTAGCTACAAAAGAATGACAACATCCAGAACTGCAAAAAGCAGGGCAACAATATTGAGTCTTCCTTTTAAATAGAAAAGGAATGTATATAAATATTTGTTGACAGTATGTTTAAACTGTTTGCAAAAGCTTAGTCTCACATGAGATTCCTTCAGGATGATTAAGCAAGCATCAGTAATCCAATGAAATTACTTTTCAATTAACATTTCTGATAAAAAAATGTGTTTCTGTGAATTTAGCATAATTAATTTATTTGTAGCTTAGGTTTAGGATATAAATTGTGAAATTGATTCCTTTTAATTCTAATGCCTGATTTCTCACAAGGGTCTTTTTATGACCCTTACAGGGTCTCTGCTATGGAGCTGGGGAAATTAATATTCAAAAATAAGAGACTTTATGTTACAAGGCAGTTCTCAAAAAACTCAGTGAGATGACTTAGGATAAGAACAATGCAACTTTGTGCATCTCTGTCACTGTCTTTTCTCAATATGTAAAATCCATTCAAGGCATTTCCCAACTATTTTGCGCTATTGCCTTACTCTTATTCCTGTTTCACTCACTGGACTGTAGTGAAAACCTCAATGTTACTTCAGTGAGGAGAGGCAGACACCATCTTAAAACTGGTTATTTAAAAAACCCAAACAAATCAGCATCTCCAGAGCAATGGAGTGTTCACATCCCACTCCACCACTTTTGAGTGCAGATTCTCCATTTCTTGCAAAAATACAGAGACCGGCTGCAATGTGAAAAGCTCTTGTAAGAAAGAAAAAGCCCTTCCTTGGGTTTTGGCAAGTTAAGAAATAAATAAGCAAGTTCCTACTTTATGATCAAAACTATTCTAGGGAGCTTGATGGCCAAATAGAGATTTCACTGGGAAGGACCAAAGGGAATGCTTTGTTCACCTAAACAGACTGCAGTGGCACAACACTCATGCACTTCAGGTGCAGTTCAAAGGCACCAGTAAAAATCTCACCTTTTAGGTTCTCATAGTATCATGACAGCACAAATGAACTTATGTTAAACATACTGCAGGTGACATACCTGTAAGAGTTTTTCTCTTTTCTTTGCTATGTTCAGTTTTTCAGAGAGCTGGCTGAAAGGTAAGTTGGATGTTTCAATGTCTCCATGCATCAGAATGTAAGGATGTGCACTGCCTTAAATTAAAAAAAAAAAAATGCAACTGACTCTTGCTGCATTTTTCACAGCCAGCTTCTAAGTACAAGCGAAATTAAAAGAAGCTAGACTTATATTAACTTCTTTATATTCTTTGAGCAAGCCTTCATATTAAACAAGCAAGAGAAGTCAAATTCTGTGCTTAGAGACAATGCAAGACTGAATTGGCAATAAAGAAATGTACGTGTACTCTTAAAAACAAAAGTCAGCCACTTTGTTAGTATTTATGAAAACCAGGAGTGTTAGGCTAGTGTGAATAAATATTTAATGAGCATGGCAGATTAACACATGGTTACTTTGACTCTTTTCTCTTATTTGTGCAATGCAGTCAAACAGTGAAAAATTATCCATCAATGACTATTTGATTTGAAACAGAATTACCTGCTTATAAAGCTCTGGTTATACAGTAAGATTAGCATCACAAGTCTCATCTAACATAAAAGACAACTAATCATAGCACTCACATCTAGAACAACCTGAGATAAACTTATTAACAGATAAGTGTAAAATGAATTACGTAACAATTTTTTTTTTTAATTCTAGAGAATGATTAGAACCCATACTTTCATAACTTTTTTGGCTTCAGTGTAAGCAGGTTCTACCTCTAAAGAAAATCTCACCATTTCTTGAAGAGGATAAAGAGAGACCCCAGAAGTGTTGCATTTTATAAATAGATTTTGAAACGGCACATTTGTGTTAACTCTCACATTCACAGGAAAGTATGATACTCATCTGAAATATGTATATTGTAAAAACTGAAGCAACAAAGTCAGAACTATTCATCAGTGCAACACAGCATAAAAAGCAATAATGTGCAAACTGCAGTACATACCTCTATTAGCATTCAGAGCAGCCAACTGTGATTTCAGTTTTGCAATAATGCTGTTTTGAAGCTCTATCTTTTCCTGCTGTTCACGTATTTGCTGCATGTAGTTTTCTGTCTGCAAATATAATTTAATTAGCATTAATCTTACTCTGTTTTGACTAGGGGCCTCCTATTTGGCATATAAAATGCAGCTCTGATTTTTAAAGATAACTGTAGTTGTGGTCTTCTGTGTAAAAACCTTTGGCAAGTCCATCTTTTTGGGACTGTACTGATTAGAAAAGGCATTATAGGAAATAAATCCTGAGTTTTAGTAACTGTTTCAGCCATGGCAGTTGTAAAGGGTAACTTTTAAATTAGGATTCTTCATTCACAAACATTGAATCCATCAGGCTTAAAATTAAAATTTTAGTATTCTTCAGAATGCTTGTCAGTAGTTTATCTATAGAAATAAGTCATTTCCCGCCCATATTTTCTAACAAATTATATAAAAATAGGCTTTTAAAAAGATAGATTTTAAATAGAAAACAACAGCATTGCCTATTCCATACAAGATATTCTGTAAACCATTTTGACTGCCTATGAATAGTTTTGTCCGTTTCTCTGAATGTAGTGGACTTGCTTTTCTAACCTACATAATGGGGCTGAGGTGGAAGGTAAGCAAAACGCCCCATTCTTTGTCTCCTATACTCCAACTTATGCTATTAACAGGCCATATAGACTCTAATAATACTGCTTGTATTTCACCAAAGTGTATAAATTTTGCTAGATAGTCCATTAGTTGAATGAATGTCCAGGTGGCAGGAAGATGTTAATATTCAAAACTATTATTTCATTAGCACATTCCTAATGCTGCAGTTACAGCAGTGCTAAAAACAAGCAAGAAAACTTGTGAAATCCCAACAATAAAACTTTCAGGAACACACTGAATTTTTCTGAAATTAGGAATATTTCTATTACTGAACAGGTGACCACCTATCACCATCTGGGACAAGAGGAAGCATTATTTTCATGTCTATTCATATTTTATCCATAGTGCTATCTAATTCTCACATTTCAGCCACATTTAAATTCCATACTCTCCTACTATCCACTGTGTTTGTCTGTAAAGCAGGCAGGAAAATTTATTTTAAAAGGCCAGGTAGTAGTTGTACTATGAGAGTTTTGTTGTTGTTGTTTTGTGGGTTTTTTTTTTTTTTTTTTATTTAAAAAAAAAAAGTGATCAAAGAGCAGTACACTCCAGCAGCTATAAGAGACCTCATGATGCAGAAAAATCACTGAGAACCAAATTGAAAATGTACAACAGCAATGTCTTGTCAACACTTCTGTACAGAGCACAGACATGACAGCTAAAACAGACAGAAGAGAAGATGCTTTTGACAGCCAGTGTGCACAAATTATTCCTTGAGTCAGATGGCAGCAACAAGTTACCAACTAGAAGATCTGCATGACAACCAACCATCCATCTGTATCAAACACCATCTGGCCGAGATGACTCTGGCTTCTGTGTGCTTGACATGGCTCCCAGCTCTAGAGACTGGCAAAACAAGTGGCCTATCGGTAACTTAAGTAGTAAACTGTTAACAACAGCATGGTGGACAATCCAACAGTGTGTGGAGGCCACACAATGAACAGAGGAAGTTTCTAGAGGAAAGCACTGTACAAAGGTCATTCAAAAACCAGGAGTTTGAGTAAAAAAACCCAACACAAATAAAAAATCCGCAAGTAATTTTGATATCAACTCTTCTTGAAAAAATAATTTTGTTCTCTTCGGAAATCATAAAGTTCAACTACTGAAAGTTAGATTAGATTTAAACTGGTAGTAATCCTTTATCAAAGGTTTTTAATTTTTTAATTCCTGAACCAGCAAAAATGCAGAGAGAAATCTCACAAGCATTTAGTTCACTTAACACTGATGGTCTCACACATCTCTGGTTTTCTTGCATAGACTTTAGAAGGGCTATCTGATCTTGTAATCTATGTCTTGTTTCTTGGTCAGAAGTTTCTTTCATGTACTGTTAGATGATTCAGTATTAACTGGTTTTCCTTCAAATAGTTAATAGTTCATCATGTGAGACAATTTAAAAGATCCCTAAACATTCTAAAACATCTTGCCTTTTGTTAATTAGTTGCAATTTCAGCACAAAATCACACTACTTGTTCTTGTTATGTATAGAAAGCTCTATAGATTTACACCAGCACTGCTGCAATACTATGAATAGAGACAGACTGCACAGTGGATGATTGCACACATGACTGACTTGGAATGTGTTCTGCAATGCCTTGGCTAGTTTATTTTGCTGTGCAAAGGAAATGGCAAGATTGGGCTCAGATATCAGAATATTCTCTGCTGCCAATTCTGCTGCTCCATAACTTGACACTGAATATGGTTCATCTGCCCCTGAACAAAGTCCCAGCCTACCAGCTCTACTAAGTATCAGGGAGTCCTGTAGCACCAAAAACATTCAAGCCTTCCTGTAACAGAGGTTCCATTGCTGGGCAGAATATGCATGATAAAACTACTATGACAAAGCCCAAACCTGACAGTTTTGCAATATGCTGTCCTACTTGAGAAGAAGTTCTAGAGTTTTGACTGAACAAATGTTTTCTGCAACAGACTAAGTAAAAATTCAAAGCTGCTTCTTACTGGTCAGAATGCCTCTAGAATCTTTCCGTTACTTCATAATTAAAGAACAAATGTACAGGTTATTATTTTTAAAAGAGGAGTACTTAATCTAGCAACTTTCAGGCACATTTTTCACAAACATGGTGTAATTTAAGTTATTTATATTAATAATATAAAAATTAATTTTTAAGAATGCAACTTAAATTTCAAAAAGTACTTCATTAAGTAAATTTTATATACATCTTTGCTGTTTACATTAGAAGACTTCATTAATACTCCAAAACAGAGAACATTTTCCCAACCTTTAAAACTAATAAAAAAAAAAAAATCAAGGTCAAAAGCTAGACACCGATCTACTAAATTGACAGCCCAATGTGTTACTCTGCAGTGTACTGGCCTGGTTTCATAATGGCAATTTCCAACTTTAACAGATGCACTGAAGTGTGCATATAAAGTGAAACTGGTAGCTACATGTACTACCATCCTCCATGGGAAGCATGGCTTTAAAGATAGAATTCAGAACCCAGCACATACTTTTTGCTGTAGTTCTTTCACAGCATGGTCTCTATCCATGCACGCTTGTCGATAGGCTTCATAAGCTTTGTTAAGCTGCTCTCCAATGTTTTTGTCCATAATTCCCAATGTTGTTTCATCACTGGAAAGATGGTCAAGTTAATAAACCTGAAAAGTAAGCAGAAGGAAAAAGAGAGAACACTAAGAAACAGCAGTATGTAACCAAAAACATATAAAGCATGACTTGTACTACTGCTGTATTCAAATAATAGGTGCAGTATGTTTGACCACTAACTCTTCACCATTAACATCATAGATTGAACTATAGCTCTGTTCACCTCAACATTTAATTTTATGTCAAGGGATAGGTTTAAACAAAAGATGAACAAAAGCAGCTTAACTCTGAATCAAATTCTGGAGGTACAGAATGTGTAAATGTGTGTGTAGTTACAGTGCTTAAGACTGAAACTTAAAATTGGTGCAGATTACCAGTTACTGATTTTATGTGATCTCCAAAATGTTTTTATGTTTGCATAATTGTGAAATAAAGACAGCATTAATAAACAAAACTAAACTCAACTTTTGGCATTAAGCAATAAAAAGATAAAAACTCAGTAACATTAGGTCACACAAACCTATCCTATTCTGTGCCAAATTTGAAAATGGCAACACAAGCTACACTACAAAGTGAGTCAAAGCATCTTTTATCTAAAAATCAGCAATACCAACCAGTAAGAATTATCAAGACTTAGATCTTTGCACACAATATTATTGACTTTTTAGACTTCGTGTAAACTATCAGTAACAACTCCCAAAACTACAGCTTATGAACTTTGACACATAAGAGTACAACACTATAAAATGTCACAGACTCCAGTTTCAAGAACTTTGCAAATACAGGCCATTTTCTTCTACAGTAATATGTGATAATAATTTTAAGATCAAAATTTAGCATAAATTCAGTAGAGAACAAGTTAGCGAAGTCTCAAAAAACAAGATACCAGCATTAAGAAAAAAAAATTAGCAATTTCATCCCTCCTGGTGTTTAAAGCAGCATGGAAGAAAGTGGTGTAGTCAGATGAGGATAAGCCAAGCAAGAAGAGTACGAGGATAACTTGCCTTGGACCCTGCTCAAAATTCTGAGGATTGCAGCTTGAAGATTTATTCATGTTTTCCTGTTTTTGAATATCTTCTCTATCGTAGGGCTTCAATACAGAAATGTGTCTGACTTTTCTAGAAAGTCTGACTACTGTATGGACATCACAATTTTTTGTCCTGCAAATTTTATTTCAATGATGTGTTCCTACAGCAAAGCAATTCTATCTCAACTCTGGCATGGCTGTACTTTAATAGCAGCAAAGTGAATTCTTATAAATTGGAATATTTTAGGGATACTTTGATGTAACAAACATTACTGAAATCCAAGTTTTTAAGTTTTGCATGAAAGGCCTACATTGTCTCATATGAAAGGTTTTGTTTGTTTTGACTTGTTTTGTTTTCCTAAACACCAGTTCAGTAGTTTATAATCTCAGTCTGTGCATACTGTCTCAAAGCACTGTTAGTAACACAGGCTACTTCATCCACCTCTTTCCTCCCCTGAAGGGTAACCCTTCACTAAATGGAATATTCATTCTAATACCTGTGGCAGACCTTTAACTAAATGGGTTGGCTTGTTTTCAGTTTCAAATGAAGGACTGTTCTATTTAATTCAATGAATAAAAACAGATATTACATCTGCCTTCACGGACAGGAGCTAAACTGCAGAGGGCATTGTTATGGCTGAGAGTGGCTCAAAGTGTGTTCTCACATTCTTTAAAAGCTTGCAAAGTTTGCATCAGTATTGATTTTGTACTTTTCTGAAATCTCCACTTTTAACAATTTACCTAGTAAATGGCATGTCCTGTATATGTAAAAGGTAGCTCCAAAAAATGAGTGCAATGGAATTAAAAAAACTAAAAAAAAACTATGTCCGGCTTCTAATGGAGGGAATAGGGCTCAGCTCCATGTGACTCACAGCTCTTAGAAAATGAAGGTTTTAATTTCATTCATGCAAATTCAAAGCTTCATTTGAAAAACAGTATTTAAAATTTATACCTAATTTCCAGCCTTTTACTCATTCATTGAGACTGGGAACATTAACGAAGTGTTCTGTTGTTATCTGGACTGCTGGTACCAAAAGTAATTGATCCAACAGGCAGAACTATAGAACTGTGCCTGATTTTCTACTTGGTAGGTAAAAACAAGGAAAATGGTAGCTAATTTACTGGTAGCTCCCTAAAATTCAGATTCCATGCAGTAAGAAAGGGTCCATGAAAGTCGTAACTAGTGACACTTTAAGATGGAACTATAACTAGAAGAATTGGTCCTATATTTGCCCCATACCCTAGATATGCATTTCTTCTTCCACCTTACCCTTCCCTTTCTTCCAGTGCAAGCAACCTTACTGTAAATCCTATCAGCAAACCAATCCAGTTTAAAACTAAATACTAAATATATTCTTGCTGCATTAGTTTTAATGCAGATCAGATCCACAGACCACTTCAAAGGGCACAATAACACAAGGAAGCCTGCACAGGAGCGGAAAACATCAGCAAAAGGCAGAGAGAACTTGTTCTGTGTTAAACAGCAGCATTGGCTTTGAATTGTAACATGAAGTCACAGTTATGTAACAGTGACATAAGTCTGCTCTGCCACTGAGAAGGACAGTCCGGGCTTCCCCCTCCCTGGCCGTGTATCTTTGCCACTTACTGTACCAGTATTAGTACTTCTGTGCTACACAGTTGAGTATGCCAAAGCAGCTCCCTACTTCCTTTAAAAAGCAACAACAAACCCCCTAAAAAAAACAGCCTCGAAATTAAAACTGGAGCTAGCTCACTGCAAGGCTGCTGGAGCACTACTACCAGCACAAGGAGGCAGTGGGAACATGAGACTAGCCGTGGGCAGGACTGCCGCAGTCTAGATTTAGATTGGATTAAACTACTCTGTAGTCACACCCTGGATTGCCTGCTGCTGGAATAAATAACTGCTTCTTATGTTATCTGTCTCATATCCAGAACTCCTTGCAGTTAGAAAAACTGGCTCCTTTTCCTGCTTCTCCTCCATAGGCATCAATATTTATCAGGGAATTTGCCAACTGTTCCTTGTCATTTACCCTTCTCCCTGCATCCAACGAGGAGGAAAAAAAATCCCTCCCAACAGCCCTGAAAAAACCCCCAAAAAACAACAAACCAAAAAAACCCCAACCCAAATATCCCCGCTATTTTAATCAGTTATGATTAATTATGCTGTATCCATACAGCAACTGGAGCATAATTCAGCTCAAAGCTGACAACCCTGATCTTTAGCAACCGACATTCCAGATATTCACTAGATCCTAAAGACTTTCACAATCATTAACAGCAATATGTAGTCAGCAGAGATGCAGCAATACAAAATGCTGCATTTATTCTAACAGGAACAGAATTAGAGGAAGAGATTAGTTCCAGAGGTTGTCCTGCAAATGTGAATACCTGTGAGTGCTGTGCTGCTGCAGTTATGGCAATGAGAACTAGAATTTCATATTCGAGTAAAGACTTGAACACTGGATAACAGTTGGATAGAGCAAGTGTTTTAAGATAAATTTTAAGTAAACAAATGAAATGAAACCTGCAGATTATCTTAAAATACTTCATTCAAATCAAAAACATTTTGCTGATATAGGTGGGGGAAAGAAAGAAACAGTAATACGCATTTTCTGAGTCAAATGCCAAAAAAACTCCAACACAAAGATTAGCAACACACTGCTGCTGCAATTCCAGCTCCACAGCTCACTAGAGTTTTCATACTAGTTTTCATATTGCCTCAGAAGACACCTTAAGTTATGAAAAAAAGTTTTATCTAATTATGTGTATACATTAATTTATAATGCACATTCCTGCCTCTCATAGGTTCATATGAGAGATGAGAACATAGGTGCTGTGCAGCCGCAAATACTTCTCTACATATTTCTGCTTTCAAAACAGATTTTTCGATTGAAATATTTTGTAAGTTACACCGCCATCATCTTGGGAACTGGAAACCTGTTGAGGTAATTATTTGTGAGGGACTGAGAGTTCACTGAACTTTCTGTTTTGTTTTTTTCCCCTCTTTTTTCTGAGTAGACACAACTCCTGCTTTGCCCGACTGCGGGACGCGTCGGTAGCACAGCAGCGTTACAGCTGGGCAGCCCCTCTGCGCTGGGGGTGGCTCCCGGAGCGCTGGGGTTCGCTCCCCGCGCCGCGCTGCCGCTGCCCGCGGGGGCAGCCGCCGCTTCCTGCTCCTGCGCTCGCCGCCC
>VZRZ01005265.1:1258639-1408228 GCA_013398175.1 Climacteris rufus
GCCGAGTCCAGCGCCACCCGCCAGCGAGCCCTCTCATCCCGCTCATCCCGCTCATCCCGCTCATCCCGCTCATCCCGCTCATCCCGCTCATCCCGCTCATCCCGCTCATCCCGCTCCCGGAGCGCCTCCGCGCGCAACCGACGCGTCCCTGGCCGCGCTCCCTGAGCCGGCCCGAGCGGCGCCGAGGGGGAAGCGGCATCCCCGGGAGCGGGGGGCGGAAGCGCGGTGGGGAGCGCCCGGCCCGCACCCCGGCCCCGGGCCGAGCACCGCCGCTCCCGCGGGAGGCCGAGGAGCGGGCGGTTTCCAAAGCCACTCAGACTTACGAGCGCCTCACGGAGCCCGCGGCCGCTCCCGGCACAGGGCGCTCGCTCCTGCCTGGGCGCCTTAACCCAGGAACCAGAAGCGACTTCCTGCCGTGCCTCTCCCCGCCCTGTGACGGGGCGCTACCCGCGCCGGCCTCGGGTCGGGTCAGGGCAGGGCGGCCGCAGCCGAAGCCGCCGGGTTCGCGCAAGGACGGATCCTTCCTCGTCCGTCCCGTGCAAGGATGGGAGCCTGTCCCCTCGCCTCCCTCGGTCTTGCAGTGCCTCTTCTGCCTGGCTGCAGAAGACCCCTCAAGCAGGGTCTGTGCTGCTCCCGACTTCCACAGCCCTTTCCTATTTCTGTCTTTCCATGACTCAGAGTGTTTTGTAAATAACAATATTTACATGTGTAATATACTTTTCATGCTCTGAGTAGTTTCTGTTTGAAGGATGTGTTATAGGTTACTACAGTGGCAGTTCCCCCCCTCTGCATTTATTTCATTCAGGCAATGAATTTTATGGGTAAGAACATAATGGGAACACACAGTTTTAATGTTGCCTACTGCTACAAGCCCTTCTCTCTTTAGGTCACATGTACAACTATTTTCCCTGAAGGTGTGTAGGAGGATGGGAGCTGATGGGAGAACATGAGGCGTTTGTTACATACTTGCCCAGGATACCGTCACAGAGTCAGCAGCAGAGAAGCACTACAGATTTGAATTAATCTCGGCCGCCTCTGAACCCCAGTGAACATATCCACGCAGCCAAGCTGTGGTGTTTTTCTGCTACAGCAGAGTTTTTCCCTTTGCCCGCTCACAGATCAGAACTTGTGTTCCAACTATCACAACCTACCTACCCTGAGTGCCTGCCCTTGGAAGCCTGAGGACTGAGCACAAACAGCCACAGAAGTAGCCAGCTGTTGCTCTCTGTGTCTTTTGAAGGTTATTTCTACTATAATTTATCTTCCCTGCCAAGGCTTTAGCAACTATTTTGGTCTGTTTTGGCCTGTACAAAGGCTAGAGAGACTTACAGGCAGACAGCTTGATGAGCCTGGAATATACTTCTCTTTGGCCACTTTTAAGAACTTCAGGTGAGGTCCTAACGAATTATCAAGGTTCAGACATAATTTGGTCTTTTAGCACGTTTTCAAGAACGGAGGTTCAATTTCCTTTTTCAGAGACAGTGTGTGAGACATCCAAGTTAAGATTTTGTCCAGCCAGGTCTTAACAAACAAACAAACAAACAAACAAAAAAAAGGTGTGGGCAGAAAAGACTATTGTTTCTTTTTAAATTCTACATGTTACATTTTTATTGCGTTTAGGCAAGTAGTTATGCACTTAAAATGATAATATCTTAGCTGAAATAAAACCTGTATTTCTTAAATTCAGGTAAATATATGTAATATAATTAAACCAATGTTATATTTAAAGAGGGATAATGTGCAGAAAAATACAAGTGGGTGTTATCTGATGACAAGCATGTATTAACTAAGATTATGGCTACCTGAATTCAGATAAAGCCATAATATGTACACCACCTTTGAAACACTATAATTGCATGTTAGTTGTTTTAGGGGAAGAAAGCTGTTTATTAAATTCTAGAAATGTATTTAATGTAAATTTGTTGTGAAAGTCTCAAACTCAGCAAAGCAAAACTGACAACCATCTACTAACATGGCTTTTCAAACCACATGCATTAATCTCTAAGTGCATTATCTGTAATATTCTTTCACAGTAAAGCACGAGAGAAGCTGGTCTTTCCTCTGTCTTCCTTATTTAGTGCCTTGTTTCTCCACTACATTTCCTCCCCCAATACCATAAGGTGTATGTTACAAACTTTATAGTAACCCATCTTGATATTCTTAGAGACCTCCAAACTTTGAATAAATTAATAGAAGAAGAGAAAAATACCCATGAAAATAATACAGAGCCTCTATTGCATAGCTGACTTGATCTCTGATCTTTTAGATTGTTTTCTGCTTTACAGTCAATTACTTTTTGCCCTTTTCTTCCTCTCTTACTTTCTTTGTTTTTCTACTTCCTCCTCTTCTGTCTCTGTATTTCTTTCCCTACAGCTATTCCAGGAACAACTTTCTATATTTCTGTCCCACATCAATATTTCATACTTTTCAGTCATTGTCAAGGCAGAATTGCTTTCCTATATGTAGTCTTCACAAGATAGCTAGAAAAAAGAAGCATATATCAATGTATTTTTAAATGATTTAGTATTTTAGAAGTCTACTAATCTTAAAAACAATTGCAAACCACTTATCTAGGGTTTGGGAGTGGTGGTGAAGAGGTTCTTGTTTTTATTATTTTATTTCACTCTGAGTCTTCAGACTCAGAGAGAGTCTTATATTGATTATTTTTGCTCAGAAACTTAGGAGGGTTTTTTTTTGTTTGTTTGTTTGTTTGTTTTTATGGTGGGGATTTAGCAAGTTGACCCTTTTTTTCATAGTGTAAATGCAAGTTTGTTCTGAGTGGTTCAAGCAACCTATTTAAGTACCTTACATCTACTATATGCAGTTTGCTGTTTGACATTCCTTCTGAAGCGGTGTTTTAGGAGGAATTGTCCTGAGTCTGTGCCGATGTGTTGACACTGTGCTTTGCTGGGTGCGCTGCGCTGAGGTCGCGGGAGGGACTTGCTGCTCTCAGGGGCGGCCGGTGCTGCAGCAGCTGGCAAAAGGCTGTTGGTCATCAGAGGATTCATCTGAATCCTTTATACAATTTTATAAGCTTATAAATACAAATTGGTTTCGAGCGGAAAGAGGTTAAAATGTTTATTGCAAGTTGTTAATGTAGCTATTCGTTCAGACACTAGGTGGCTCACGTCAGATGTTAAACCTTTCCCAGAACTTAGAAACCGTGGTCCCAAAGGAGTGTGCTGGGTGCTGAAAGTCTCTCTGCTACTGCATGGTGTTTCTCCGTTCTTTTAATGGGTCGTTGCTGCTTTAACAAAATAAAAAGCGTGTTTTGATCTTGAAATGCTTTTACTGGTCAGAAAATGAGAATTGTGGTTTAATTTGGACCAAATGTTGTTGTTCCTTGTTGTGAAGGAAGGTGAGGCAGATTTTTTTTTTCCTCAATGTCGAGTAGTTAGTTGATGAGCCTGTGTAAACCTTTATATGTAATTTGCCTTTAGGTTGTAATAAAAAAAGCCTGGGTTCCAGAAACTAAAGGGTATTTAATCGAAATGCAGACATACAGATTTGGTGCACTATAAGCAACTTAAAAATAGTGTCATACTTTTTCCTATGTATCTGAATGCTTGAGTTGATATGTAATTTACTCGTTGTCTTTACAAAGAGCAGGAAACAAAAGTTTGGATTTTCTGTTCTCATCTCTTTGGTAACAGTATAGGAAAGTTTTGTGTTGCCTGGAGGAGTGTCAACAGGATTATGAAATGTGGTTTTGTACTTCAGTACTTCTTATGACTAATATTAGCTGGGAACTTCCACTGAGAAATACCCAACTGAAGAACTTCCTTAAATGCAACTGTGAGCAGAAAATCATTCTCTGAAACACAGACTTTAGCGGAAACAGCCTGCAGACTGGTTTTGAACCCAGTGCAACATCCTTTATTTCCATAAGTGATGTCAATGATTTCTGGAGGCTCCCTAGCCTGGAGAAAGGTTACCCTGCATGAAAGGGGAGCAGTGCATGAACAGGCCACCCTGCATGCGTGGGAACAGTTAACATACATAGCAACTGTCGTACCAAATATAATACATACTTTTTAATATGTTGTGAAGAAAAAGCCAGTGATGATAATGACACCAAAAGAAAGTAGCAACAGCTCTGTAAAACAAGCTATTCCTCTATATAGAATATAACCTGTGTTACATATAGAGGGAGTACAAGATGGAGAGTGTAATACTTCGAGAATAGCCAATCCACTGGTTCTTAGTTAAGCTCCAAAGAAACTTTATCACAAAGACCCTTGGGCTCTGTTTAAATTCTGTCATAATTGTGTGCTCCCCACTTCCCCCTCAAACCACTGTATAGTTGAAACTGAGTTCTGTAGAACAATGTAGGGAAAACACTTAACCTTGAAAAGTTCCTCTTCTAGCATGAGTGCCTTTTTGCCATGGAAACAGGTATTTAGGAAATTTAACATAAAAACATTAATTCCTTAGATCCATCAATGTGGAGAAATGAGATTTTTGGTATCAAGTACATTACATAGGCCTTCTCCCTCTGTTCCATGTTAAAATTCATTAGATCTTGATAGTTGGTTTAGATAAAACTATATTATGTACGGTGGCTAATTTAAGAAAACATGATTGATATACAGAGCCTTTGCACTATTTATTGAATGATTTTTGATCCCAAGCCTTTATTCAGGTTTTCAGTGTGGAGTAAGAGTGGAAGAAGTCAAGAAAGATGTATTTGAAATGACACATTTATTTTCTGGAATCTTATGATCTCTTTTCTTCTTCCAACAAAGGGGAGCTACAAGATCACAGATTCTGCAGTATTATTTTTGTTTCTCTAGTATAAAATTCTAAAGTTTGGGGAGAAGTAGGAGACAGGTGTTGATGTAAAATCATTACGTTAATGGACCTGTGTTAGTATAGCTATGGAACTTCTTGTCAAAACTGTTCAGGATGTGAAAATTTTGATGTTCGGGGGGAGATTGGACAACTAAATACTTGAGAGATTCACTGAGGGAAACTAAAGAGACAGGCAGCATCAATCTCAGGAAGTTCTCTGACCTGAAAATAGCTGGCAGCTGGGAGAAGACTCTGAGGAAGTATTACATATGCTTGCCCTGTTCTTATTCTTCCCAGGGCATTGATTTCTAGCCACTGCTGAAGAGAAGATGGGTCTGAACCAATGTGGCATATGTTCTTATGTTAATGACTTCATGCTGATACAAATGTGTAGGAATTTCTCTACATTAAACAATCTCCTGTAAAACACAGGATTCTGTAGAACTATAGGAAACATCACAATTGCAGAAGCTCTGAAGGATCTTGGAAAATCCATTCAGAATTATTTCTTATTATTTTGAGATTATCCATTTGAAAGATGAAACCTTTGGGCAAGTTTATTAAAGATATTTGGTGAGTATTTTCTGGTTTCTCAAAGTTGCTGTGTATACTTTTACTGTGTTTCTAGATAAATTGTGATGACCAACAGGTCAGCTGTATAATACTATTCTAACTGCTCACAAAGCTTAACAGAAGGTATGTTTATGTAACTACACAGCAAGGTGACCTTCCTGATTGGTGGCTTGAAAATAGATCTTGAGAAAAAGGCCTCACAAAGTAGTGTTTAGAGTTGTTGCCGTTCATAAACTGGAGACAACATCTATCCATTTAATGCAGTTTATTTAGTGCAGGAGTATTGAACTGTCTCTGCATAGACCAGTTAATGTTGTCCTATTTAAAAATTGTACAAGTGAATAAATTTTCCAGTTTTTCTTCTAAAGTAAAATTCACAGGGACAGCTAGCAAAATGCTTTGTTCCTGTGTAATTTTTTAACAAAACCACTAGGCTTCCTTAAGTATTTTTGCAAGATGGTAGAGTAACTGAAACTGTGTCCATGGTTTCCCTGACACGTGGAGGTGGTATACATTCATTCAACATTATTTGATTTTATGTTATAGTGGAAATTGTATGTTATTTGAAAATAAATACTTTTCTTTATCTACATAGTAAAGAAGTATTTTGGAATTATTCATCTCTGTCATCTTCATTTTGTGATGTAGTTCTAGCTCCTCATGTCAATTTTAAAATATTTTTATAAATGAAGAGGTGGTTTTGTAACTTCAACAAAGCACTTTTCTTGATTCTTACTCATAATCTTCCTATGAGACAGTGGTCTAAGCTTGACTAATTAGAGTGGCAAGACAAATAAGATGCTCAGATGAGTGTTTCTGTAAATCTCAAAATGTACCATTGCAGTGAAGTTCTACAACTGAGTAAACAAAAAAAAAATAAAAAATTGAGCAGTCATTGAGCAGTCAGGATGCTCAAGTTTTAGCTAAAATTTCTTCATGTCTGCATGCACCAAAGATATTTCAGCAGCTGTGCCTGCTGAAATTTGTGGTAAATCTTTCCCAACTTTAAGCAAAGAAAGCTTGAAGCCATGTGCTGTGTAGCAGCTCACTGTGCATGTTTGAATACAGCCTCATTGTCTGTGAAGCTAAGAGGAGTTCATGGTAATAAAAGTTCAGACCAGCTTCTTGCAAATTATATTTGTTCTTACTGTGCAGTAATCAGGAATATGTATACAAAACATAAAGAAAAAAAAGGATTACTCATTGTGTGTTGTCAGTTCTAATACAGAAATTACACGACTGGTAATAACTCTGACTTTCTGAAAGAGCTGTCACACTTCAAGATGTATTCCTGGTGAAGTAGGGAGAGAAACACATGATGAATGGTTTGGGCCTTTTTGCATAATTAGTGGCAAAACGCGCGTGCACACACACATGCACACACACTCGCTCACTTCGTCTGGCACAGCTTCAGTCTTCTGATGCACCAGCTGCTAAGACGTTTTCCTATCTGTAGCTGCTTCCTCTGAGTGAAAACACACCTGCTCTTCTAGCATTGTATCCACTTATTGTTGGCCTTCTGGAAGCAAAGGATGTAAGAGAATTTTGGCTTTTATCAGAGATCTGAATGAGAATGGGATGACTCAAAACAGTTTTATAAAAGCTGTTGTACATTAATTTGTATTTATTAATTACCAATTTACTTCAGTAGATATGCACTGAAGGTCTACAATGACATGTTCAAAGTGGCATTTTGCTCATGTTATTTTACACCTTTTTGTCATTTGGAAAGACTCTTATTTGAACAGGTTTTAACCATTGCCATAGTGTCATCACATACCTACCAGTGCTCTTAAATTGCACTGCTATCAGTTTATCGTGTATTAAATCAAATGGGAGAATTCGACACAGAACTGAAAAATAATTTCCTGCAACACTGAGTAACAACTGCATTTTAGATTGCAAAAGGATGTCAGACTAAAGGAACATTAAAGAAAGGTAACTATTAATATAGGGGGTAAAATCAGGAAAGATAAAGTCGTAGATGTCAGGTTAGTTGGGAGTAAGAAAATGAAGTACCAGAGGCCCTCCTTCGCTGGTGCTCAGCTTTGCCTTTCCATCCATACTCTGAAGTACAGCCAAACTGACAGCTGTTTCTAAACCCCTCTTTTAAAAGATTTGACCTACACTATGGCCTGGAACTTAAAAAAGTGTTCTTAATTTTTTTCTCCAAATTCTCCAGAGACAATGGACAGATAAAGTATTGTTCTATCAGTCTGACACACTTGTATCTTCCAACCTGTCTCTTCCCTCTTTGTTGACAGATAGTAGAGTAGCTAAAGACAAGGATCACAAATGGAATTTAGGGTTATGGTACCAGTGGTTTCATGGAGTCCGCTACAACCTCTGGTACATAATTTTGCTACGCAAAATGTGGAACTTGCAGAAAAGCAATGTTTTAAGTATAGCTGCTGTCTCTGGTAATACTCTGTAGTCCTGAATCCTTTCTAGTCACAACTCCTGGAGCTGAAAATTACATTTTGCATGCACTAGCTGGGACAGATCATAAAGATTATATTTCTCCACTCTCATGGCTACAACAATATTTGGGTTCCAGTCTCCTTTTAACAACGTTTGCATGTTTTTTGGAACAGTAGGCAGTAGGTCATTCCCACTTTGATGCTTTTGACAATCAGTTTTACTGACTGATTTTTTACTTTACTGGTGCCTAGAACAGCCCTCTGAAGATACCATCCTTGCCAAAGGCAGCATCAGCTTTACCTAAACCATTTCTAACATATGTTTGCCTGTTTTGAAGATCTATATTGGTGATAAAGATTTCACAGCCTCCCAAGGGACCTTCTGTTCTTTCTTACAGATTTTTTTTCTAACTCTCTAATTATTCTTCAGTTGAACCACATTTTCCACAAGGTACAATGAACAAACTGGACAACATGATCCAGCTGACTTTCCACCACTGTTTTCAACAAATACATGCTGACTGTTTTACATCCTTAAAACGGGACAAAAACTTAAGCTTTTAAGCAAACTTGTTCAATTATTTGCTCCAGTATTTTTCTCAGAAAGAAAGGCAGAACAGTATGTAATTTCCTGATTTCTTCTGTTCTCTGCTCTCAAAGATAAACATGGCATCTGTCCTTTTTCATTCTTTTAGAAGCTCATCTGTTCTCCACAAGTTCTCAAAGATCATTGCTAATGACTCCAAAATGTCTTTATTCTGTTCTCTGAGTATTCTGAGAGGAATTTCTTCAAGCTCAGCTGGTTTGAAATATTTTGCCTAAGTTACTGTCCTAACCTGTGTTGTCTCCTTGTCTCTGATACTAATTATTTTTGGCAGCAGATCAAGGCTGACCCTTCTAGTGAAGAAAAGTAAAAAACATATCAACTCTTTTCATACCACCTCTAATAATTTTTTTCTCCGCTGAATAGCAGATCTCCCTTTCCTTTGTCTGTCCAGCTACAAATGTATTACCAGAATACGTATTTTTTTCTGTGTTGCTATTTATTCCATTTTGACTTTTCTGATTTTGTAATTTTTTTTACATTCATTTACACTCCTCGGTAACTTCAGTGAGCTTCAGGTAGTTAGAAAAACCTTCTTACTCTTATTTAGCATGTTGGGATTTTTTGAAGCACATTTCTTATTTTGTCCCTAGTATTGCAGTGGTTTTTATTATCTCCTCTTTCTCTAATGGAGATGGAAAATCTCTTAAACTCCTGATTTATTTCTTTCAAGGATCATGATGATGTCTGCATACTGGATTTAGGTCTGTGTAGACCTAGTCCTGATTGACTTGCCAGAAGTCACACTGTACATTTATGTTAGAGATAGGTCTGAAGCATAGAAATGTCTTGCTCACATCAGTGGCATCTGATTCCTGCTAAATTTTTGATCTGATTAATGCAGGATTATGTGGTTACTATCTGATTTTTGTAGGTTTATTTTATGATAGCAAATTTCCTTACTTACCAGTTTTTTGCATGCCCTTCATTGTCCTTGATAATTTCTACATTGTATTGTGGGGAAAAAAAAAAGAACTAACGAAAGAAAAAAGTTTCAGTATGTATTTTTCCCATCTGGTTAGTCCAGCACTCTTCTTAATTAGTAAAATGCCATCCTGTCAGATTCTCTCCTGCCAGGAAGTCATTCAGCTCCGAAATCACTTCTTCACCTCCATCATATATTTTAACATTTGAAAACAGCAAAAGTCTAAGATATTGTATTCTTGTTTACAACAGAAAAAGCAAAATCAACTACAGCAATGCTAATTAAGTGTAGTTTAGGATTAGTTTCTATTTAAACAAGGCCTCATGGGATTTCAGAACATGTACTTAGTGTTATAAAATATGTAACAGTACTTCTCAATTAACATTCATTCAGTTGGGAACAATAAAAAGCAGCAAAATAGGTACAACCTTTTCCTTCCTCTTTCCCCAGAGTTTGTACAATGCCCCGACTGCTTTCCCAAGTCCAAAGGTCAGTTCCTTCTTAGTTTGGGGCAATACCAGACTGGATTGAGAATGATTTTATTCCCTTTCTTCAGGATTAAACCTCATTTTTCACTATAAAGTCACTTAAAGACAATGTATTGTGTATTAAATCATAACCCTAATGTTTGACTACAGCAACTGTGTTGCAAAGACATAATTACCGTGTTTCTTTTCCATTGTGTCAAGTTAAAAGCCAGCTATTTTAAAATTAGTGTATAGTTTAATTATTTTACTTTTAAATTATCATCATATCAATAAAAATACTTCAATCAGTCAATACCATCATACTGATTATAGATAACAAGGTTAATAAATGTTAAAATTCAGTGTTCTTTCAATAAAAAAGGACAGTATCAAGGAGAAACCTAAATTACATCTGCATTCAGAATAAATATATAACTAAACATATTTGAATAGTTTGTGAGCAATTAGGAAACAGCAAAAAACCACAAATGTACAAACCTTCATGTACCACTTTAAGTAGAGGAATTAAATACGAGAGAATTCTGCATATTCATATCCTTTTAAGGTAGATTGTAACATTTTTCTATATTTGTTAAGTTTTTGGTAGCTGTTATAGAATATATAGCAAAAATTTGCTTCTTTTAATTTCTGTAGGAATTTTTTGTTTTACATGGAAGTAATCTGCAAATAAATGTTATCAAATAATTACACCAACTGTGTATTTCTCCCAAAATATTTCTGCTGTATTCTGACTTCTCTGTGGTGGGGACTTTCCTATGTTTTCTGGACAACTGGCAGGTGTGTTGAGGTGAGCTTGAAATAAAATGGAGCAGAAGTAGGAAGGGTGAAGTAAACTACTCAGAGAATTTTCTGTGCATAGAACTCACTTCCCTAGGCACAAATTCCTAGTGGCTGTTGGGGTCTCTGAATCAATAAGGAACTTCTACCATGCAGGAACTTCTATTTTTGTGGAAGAAAGCAAGGGGAGAGGGAGTGATTGTGGTTTACCAAAAGGTACCATCCGTTCTGTAGATGTGACTGTTCCAAGGTGTGAGAAAGCTGGGCAAGATCATTGTGTAGACATACCAGGTTTTAGGTTTCACCACTAGTATCCCAGCAGAGAATGAAAGCCTTTATGATATTTGTTCCACAGTGTAGCTTGTGAAAATTGGTGTAAACTCAATGATATAAATTCTCTTAGAGTAAAGGCCGTATCCACAGTGTGGAGCCAGGCTAAAATGCTATACAAATGCAATGCAAAATGTAATGCTAGTGCAACATAAGTTTTATTTATGCTTCAACCCCAGCTAAAGAAATTGAAGACACCCAAGCATCACTTTAGTAACTAAGTAAAGCTTTCTTCTTGTTTCCAGCAGCATAGCCATGTGAGATGTCAGCATTTCAGCCAGTAGGAAGAGACTCAATGAATATTCTTTGGTTCCCTGAAGCTCTCCCTAGCATGCTTACACTGTTTTCTCATACTGGATGCACTCCAAAAAATAAGTATAGCAAAGCCAGTGTTTCAGAACATGGAAACAACACCCCCTCCCCCCCCACCCCCAACTGGTCTTTATTAATCACTGTCTCTTTGGACAGCATTTTGCTTCCTTAAGTGTTTGTCAGATTTGTGCCCCAGGCATGCATACTTGAGAAATAGAGTTTTATTTGGGTATTAAATAACATAATACAACTCATTAGTAATAAGCTGCTTTTTCTGACAGAACATAAGACTTATTAAACATGACTGTTGAGTTCATTCAATGTCTAAACAGGACCTTGTTGCAAATCCAAATGTACTTGAGCAGACACGCAGTAAAATGCCACGGGTAATACCTCATCATATCATTAGGAATAATGATAATAAACAGTGATAATGAATCTGGTGGCCATTTTTATATTGAAAGAAATCAGAGGTTAATATCTCACTACAGGAAAAAACCCAGCAGTTGATGAGAGGTTAATATGGATATATAGTATAACAAAATATGTTAATTACAGAGAGATGTCAGACAGCAGATATTTCATCTATAACAGAAATGTTCTGTTACATTACAAACACTGCTTTTTTTCTTATTCTTACCTTTAGTGACCAATTAATGTGCAAGGGATCTTAGGAAGGGTAGTCTGTATTGGGAATTTTTTGCCAACAAAGCTGAGCAATGCTAGGTAAAGCTTCCTTTCTTTCAGCATATATCGGTCTTTCTGTTTGTTCTCTTTCTCCTAGAATCACTTCCATTCCTTCTCTATCTACCTGTTTTCATCCTCTGCTGTTTCTGCATATCTTATAAGAGTTTCTCAGTTTTCCTCTGCCTCTGCCTAACCCTTCATCAACTCTTAACTCAGCTACTCCTTCCTATTCAGCTTCTTATACCTCAGAAGCCTCCTAGCCTTTGAATTATATGGACACTGCTATTTTTCATAGGTTAAATACTTTGTCACAATGGCTTGCATATGTTTCTAGCCTATGTATTCTGGCATGACAAATGCCAGCCCCACAGACTGGCCGCATGAAGTGCTTGAGATGAGGAAACAAGAAGATTTTATTTTGTTGCTGCCTTAATACTTTAGTAGAGAAATACAGGAAGTGGAAAAGTAGTAGAAAAAGTCGTACAGAAAGCAGTAATTTACCTGCCCTAAAAGAGGTGACCAAACAGGAAGAAAAATAATGAGATGAAGAAAACTTTCTTCTAAAAAAGAGATTCATAGGTACAGACTGAGATAAATGTGGCAAGATCTACGTTGATGATGAATCTGATTTTTCAACTAGCAACCTGAAGGAGCCATGACTGTTGCCAGCTTTAAGTTCTTTCTAAAGAGTGGCTGCGGTTGTGAAAAGACAAATTCTATTTGCGAAGATGCAGCCTTGAACTTGACTGTAAAAATAATAAAGGACACTGGATTGTGGAAAATAAAAGAGAAGACCTTGAAGCAGGTTCTAGCAGTGATAGAAAGTAAAGAGAGGACTTCTTGGGTTCTAGCCTGAATAGTCCTCATTACTGTTTGGCTATCCTTACCTTTTCCCCAGAGTGGGAATTTTTCACTGTCCAATCTCATTCCCTTCACAATACCCAGAGTAATGTTCAGACAGAATCTTTAAATCCACTTAGCACTCAGAATATATTAGATGGAGGTTTTAACCAAATTGTTGTTCTTGTTGTTTAAACCTGTAAGTTTTCAAAATAACTCATCTTGAAAGCATACATGTTTTAGATGTCTGAGAGCCCTACAAATGTTGGCCCAGCAGCAAGGGTAGTGAATATACAATTATTATATTCCCTTTTTTTTTTTTATTTTACCAAATGTACTTTTTTAAACCAAATGCACTTATTTTATCAGATTTCTTTCTCTTCTTTATCTCCACTGCTATTTCATTTTGACATCTGACTGTGTTTAGCACTAGGGTAATGTTAAAAATAACCCAATCAAACAGCTTGGTTAAGATTGATTGAACGGCTTCTGAGAAAACAAGAACTGACTTGAAGTTTGGGGGGTTATTAATTTAGAAAAATGGCATTTACCTGAAGCTTATCCAGTTCTTCTTGGATTTTTCCTCTGTGCTGCCGGTCCCATTTCAGTATTATTTTTAACTTTTTTTCTTGCTAATCCTTGAAGATGAGCATGCATACATTGCTTGTCTTAGCTTATGTGTACAAGAATAATACAAAGGATATAAATAGGTTGCTGGAAGATAAAAAAGCATGGAAAGATTTGAAATGCTGTTAAATAGAAAAGGTGGTTTTGGTAATCATTAAAAGTGCTGTCCTCTTATGACCTTAATTTTCATATTTTTAATGTGTGTATAATAAAACAGCATGATTCTTTAAATACCTAGTTTGGCATTTGAGTTCATCATATGTTTTTGAATATCAGAACAATAGACATATCACCTCAACAGTTTTTTCTTATAATATGCTTTAAACAGAATATTACAGATGGTGCTTCTTGATTGCTCACAAAATTTCAGGTTTGTAGTTTTCTGAATAATTCTCTTATATAATGGATTTCAAGACTTTGTGACAGGCCATTGAGACAACGGTGAACTTGTAAATGAAACCCAGAGTTATTAAAGTGTAAGGAATAATATAGAGCACTGTAAGTTTAATCTATGGGAGGTATTCTCAGGTTAATCAGATTTTGCATCCATACGGTCTTGCAACTTGGATTGTTTCTTGCTCATTCATAATCTCACATAATTACCCACTCACATTCCCATAATTTCCTTTTGGCAACTCAAGCACAAAAAGACAATATATAGTAGGCATGATCACAGACAGGCTATTGAGAAGGAATATGAAAACATTGGTTGGGCATGCAGGACAGAATTAGGAAGACCTGAGCTAGAGCTAGAGATGAAACTGAGAGGAATGTGAGCAGCAAAAAAAACACCAAACAAACCTGTGTGGGTACACTGTCAGCAGGTGGAAGACCAGGGAAAATGTTTCTCCTTGATGAACAGGACAGGCAATCTAATACTGAGGATGAAGGCTGGCACCAATGATGTCTTTGTTTCTGAGGTCTGCTCTCAGGCCTCACAGGTCTCCGTTCTCAGCAGCAAAGTTCATGGGAGAAAGTTACTGTCCACAAAAGGCAACTGAATTAACATCAGCGTGAGAAATGGGGCATATATAAATCCATGGGATTTATCTGGTCTTGCTAAGAGAGTTGGGTTTCTTCCTCAATGTAAGGTGTCTCTAAAAACTCTTTTGAAAAGTTGTAATGATTAGGGAAAAGTCCTGCTGACTAGCAAAACCACAACTACTATGCCTATCTTCTGAAAAGGCATGGAGGAGAATCTGGCGGTCCCATATTCCTACCCAAAGTATGGGAACAAGGTATTTGCAAACATGCAATTTCTAAAGAGATAGGATGATGTGTTCTAAGAATTATTTTTTGTCTTTCTTATTACATTTTCATAAATAGGTCTGAGCTCTTGATTTTCTTTCTGTCATACTTCTTCCCGAAAAAATTCCTTTGCAAATATCTCCATATGACATCTGACTTCCACACTGAATCTTTTCCACAAAGTATTGATGGCCAAGGACTGCAAACTGAATACTATTAGATGGACATCAGCTTGGTTACAACTTGCCCTAGGAACTATGCATTCAACTCCTGACGTTGTTCAGTAAATAATTTGCCTGGTCTAGAAGAAAGCGAAACAATTTAATTTTGGAATTCACCTTAAGTTTGGAATGCACTAAAAAAGCAAAGCTAGCAAGGAGAGAGAGCAGGTTCTATTGTGGTTTTAAACGAGTTACATGTTACCTTCTGCATAAGAGATGACAGACCCCATTGTTCTTTGTCTCCTTTTCTGCATTCCTCTTTTTCACTAACCATGGATGGGCAGAGCAGCACCTGCAACTTCAGTTTATCTTCCCTTTCTTTTGGCTACAGTCTGTGGTTTATAGTGAGCTTCATCTTACTGAGCTTGACGACATCTTAAATTAACATTTTCTTTTAAAATCTTTGGACTGGTATTCTAGACTTCTCAAAACCAGGTAGTTCTTACCAAAAGGCTTTATTATTGCTCCCTGAACCAAGCAATGAGCCAGCATTTTGAGACCTTGTATGATTCCTTGTTACATGAAGGAGTTAATTAATGGTTGAGAATGTTTTGGAGTTTTTTGTTTTGTTTTTTTGTCAGGTAATACAAAGTCTTTTTCAGTGAATAGTTTACGAATAAACAACAACAGACAGTTTGCTAACAGTTTCTGTGTCTGACTTCCCACTTACTCCTGCTCCCCGAGGGAGCTGCTTTGAGTCCCTTCTAAGGTCTAGCACATGACTGTCTCACGCTTTGCTGGTCCTTTTTTTGCCCTTTATAAAATTTGCAGCCACTCCAAAGAGGAACTTTGGCTTAGAGCATCACTGTTTATCAGATCTGTGTACAATCTAGTACCATTTGTGTCCATGATAGTTTCTAGCTATCTCATTAAATTGCTTCTTCCAATTAGGATAACCAAGAATTACCTGACACTAATTAGGCTTCTGTTTGCTTGCAGATCAAACACAGTCTTGATGGCTTTATGATTTCCAGTATTAATATATCCTAAACATTTGTAACGCACAGAAATGAGCATAAATTCCACTTCCTCACAACTAAAACAGAAGTTCTTTATTCCTCTTCACTTTTTCTGTTTTTTTCTTTTTCCCTACTCTTTAACTTAATATAGAACAGTACATGGATATGATCCCTGTTTTGTACCATACTCTGTCTTGATGCTTGCTACATTTTCTGCTCTCTTTCCCTATATTCAGTGTACAGGTATCAATGGTGATAACTTCTTTACCTGGGCATGCTTGGAAAGGAATCCCTGTGGTTTATTCACAAGGGAATAAAAACATTCTGAACATTCTGTTCACTATTTGCCGTTGACTTTCTGACCTGCTCAAAAATAGATTTTTTTTACCAAGTTCCTCCATCATCACTATCATCTGACCTGCAGGGAACTATCAGGGAAACCTTCCAGCAGGTCAGCAAATCAGGCTTTTCCCCTGCACCACTGAAGCCTACTCAAAAGACCCCATCAGCACAGTGCTGTAAATCAGTGTCCAAGCGAGAATGATTGACTTCACAAGATATCTGATGAAGGTGTAGTAAATGTTTTGTGTGATGAGTTTGCCTGCTATGTGCAATCTCTTGGTGACTAAGCTGCTTTGGAAACATTTCCTTTACACTCATCAAGCCTCAGTTTCATCTATTAAATATTAATTATACTGTAGAGAGAATTCTATGTATCAATTAATAATTTATCTTCAGTACAGCAATTCATGTTATCATTTTATATGTTGACATTTACAGAACTTTTTTGTTGTTTACAGATACCTTTCTATGCAGATTATATATTATATCTATGCAGATACCTTTCTATACAGGCTGGTGACTACAGTGGGAAGTCAGGCTTGTGGGTCTATACTGAAAGGAACTTCTACAGGAAGAGGTGCGATAGCAAGAAAACCTTTAATCCAAGCATGTTTGCACAAAGATGATCATTAGTACGATTAGTGCAATCGGTAGAGAAGTTCTATTGTAAACCATGGATTTTATAAGAAGGTAACTTATTTCTGCACAAATGACATATCTGTAAGTACCTTTGTTTCTATACTTCAAATGGAAAAAAAAAAAAGCTAACATCTTGAATACAAAAAAATCCCCTTAACCCACAAACAAACAAACAACAACAACAAAAAAAATCCAAACCCAGAAAGAGCAAAGAAAATAATCCACGTCTGACAAAAGGAGTGAATAGAAAAAATGATACATGGTTTGGTGAAAATCAAGTTTCATATGGTCAAGGTCCCTTTTTTTTCCCAGTGAAGTGTTCAGGTCAGGCCAAAATAGTTACATTTCTTGTCATTTCACTTGGTATAACAACATGCTACAGGATCTCCCCCCATTTCTCCCATAGCACACTTACTAGATTAGTCCAAGTTCCTTTACTCAAATCTGGTAGTTCTGGCATATGGGCTACCAGCTGCCCATAAACCCGTGGTTATCTTCATTTTACAACAGGAAGAAAGCCTTTTTAGTGAAACATTATATATATATTTTATTAGCATGCCTATATTTATTTTAGTTTCTCTCATCTCTCAACACATTTAGATTTTAGATCATGAGTTTTGAATTGTTTTGAACTAAACAAAACAGAAATGTCTTTGCAGCAGTATGCTGCAGCTTAAAATGCCACATTCTGGCCTGTGAAAGAGAGAGGAGAGCACCATACCTATACCATAGCACTCATCTCAGGCAACCGAGGGATGCTTCTCAAACACTGAGTGAGGAGGGGTAAATCTAGGAAAAGGCGACTGACCAGAAATACAAGCAGAAGCTGAAGAATACTGGTTATTGCTATTATTTGCACAATGTTTTAAAGCCAGGTAGTCAGGAGAGATTTAAATTTTTTTTTGCTATTTCTTGCTAATGTGATTCTTCTCTGACTTCTTCGGTGATGACCATCCATAGAGCCACTTAGAAGCCTATTACCACATCTGGAATAGTCCAAACGCAATGAATAATTGTAATACATTTTCAGTCTTCTGGGACTGCAGATATCAGATATATACAGATATAAAACTGCAAAGTTCTGTGTTCTTTGGTACTGTGATGCTATCATTTGTGCTACCGGATATAAAACTTCTAGTTACATTTCCTGTTCGGAGACTGTTCAAAGTTTCAGAATGGCAGATGGGTGCATTTTTATCCTTACAATGAGAAGTAAAAAGCAGCAGTACAACACTCACTAACAGGCTTCTGTATTTTTTTACTAAAATAGCAACTATTGAAATATCAGTATCTATTAATTGGATTTATTCATCTACATCTTCACAGGCCATGGATGTCCTTGGCCTCTTTATTTTGTTTTATCAGATGGCAGTCACAATTGCTTTTTCACATGTTCTGTATTTATTAATTTTACACAGATTATAAATGGATCTCATAGCCTAGTGTGATCATTTAAAACATTTATATCAAAAACATTTCCCCCCCATATTTTAGGCAAATAGAAACAAAATATTTTTTCTTAGCTAACACATTCTTATACTTCTTTTCCTCTGCAATTCTATGAGATAGATTTTGATGAAAATTATCCTCTGGATATCAAATCTTTAGAGATACATGGGTTGGAAATTAAGAGCTGATAGAGTCAACTCTCAGTTTCGTATTTTCTCCTCTAAGGGTGGGAATATTAACCAAGCAGACATAGTCAAAAATATAAGATACAATGAAGAAAAAGGTTGAACCTCTGTAGTGTTATACTTACAATCACAGAGTTGTTTATGTTAGAAGAGACCTCTGAAGATCATTTAGGTCAACCTCATGCTCAAAACAGTCAGTTTCAAAGCTGATCCAGTTCCTGAGGTACTCACCCATCTAAATTTCAAAAATCTCAAAAAAAGGGCAATTCCACATCTTCTCTGAGCAGTCTGGTCCTGTGCTACATTGCTTTTCCAAGTGTCCTTTCTAATGCAGCCTTCACAGCCTTCATCACCACAAAGGCACCACTGCTGACTCATGTTCCACTTGCTCAGCAGGACCCCAGGTCCTTTTCTGCAGAGTTGCTGTCTAGCCAGTTGATCTCCTGCTCTTTCTCCCCTCCTCTCCCTCCTTCTTCCCTGCCTTCCCAATACATTTCAGTCACATGTTTGGTTGTTGCTGTTGTTGTTTTGTTTCGGTAAGGTCTGCTGGTTCTGTAAATATAAATTTATCCTGTATGTCCTTTCTTTCCTACAAAACTTCCTGTTCAGACTGTGGGGTTGTGAAGGAGTGCAAGGCCTATGCATTTAGTTTTCCCTTAGTGAATCCTCCAAAAGTCACTTATCTGAAGGAGCTCAACCACTTCTCTAAAGATTAAATGGAAGCCTTCATGTCATCATGAAGAGACACATAAATAAGTTCTGCAGGTGTAAAATTTATTTTTGATTCGGGACATAAGAAATATTTAAGTAGATTCCGGAAATAGTCCTTGGTTTCATCTCTCATAATTCACCATGTATGTATTTTGTGTGGATAGTTTCTAGAGGTGTTTAGGAGATTCATCTCAGAAACTACACAGGAAATACATGCAGCATACCAATAAAACCTTCAAAACAAATTAACTTAAGAATAGTATAATGTGGACAGTGAAAACATTATAGGAATAAGAGATTTTCATGTTGCAGTAGTAGCAAAGGAGCAGAAAGGCTATTGAAATAATTGTATAATAAGTTATTAAAAGAACTGCTATGGTGACAGATGGAAATAAACAGTGCTGCATGAATAATAATCATGTTTTTCCCTACCCAGAGATCAACTCTAGACATTCTGTCTGAATTAATTTTCCTTTAAATTAAAAGAAAAAATAAACAGAAAACAAAAGAATTAAATCCCTACATATGTCTCCTCTGTGATACACTGTATTAACTTTCCCTCCAAAAGGGAGGCTATCCTTGTGTACAAGACATTTAGAAATGTATGTGCATATGACATGCAAAGCAGTGAACAATAATATACCTCATTACATCAATAAGAATTGAAAAAGTAATTGCAGCTAAAAAACCCTACAGAAGCAACCTAAACAAAAAACGACCCCAAATACTGTAAAAAAAAAAAGTATCCATCACAGGAAATTAATTACCAGAAATAGAAGTACATTATGCATATAAATTATGGTAATATTAAAATAGAGACCACATACTGATACCTTTATGTATACTATACTCCCTCCCTCTCTGTGTAAATAAATAACTCTTTGTTATTGTCTTCCTGTCTTCATATTTTTTTCAAATCAGAGGAGAATTTTCAGGACAGTCAGTGTTGTTTTCAGTGTATTTTTACAGCATGTGAACTCAAAGTCTGAGACCTCTGGTGTACTGTCATAACAGAGATAAGAAAGGAAGTAGTACTCATGTAACAAAGCAGGGGGTAATTCTGTAATTTTTATGTAAGTGTAATTCACATTGGTTTTGAGATAAGTTCTGCCAAAAGTTATGAATACAGGATTAGACAGGTGGTACTTCAAATCTTCTCTGTGTCAGCTCTATTTTCCAGCAGCCAAGGTTTATGTTTTGCCTATTTCAAAGTAGGAAATTTTATTTTCTATTTTTTTTAAGAACTAAGCATATTCTTTGGCCTAAATAAATACTGAGTTCTAAAATAGAACTGTCCCTCAGACCTTGGCTCTCAGACCTATTCATTGATCTTGTTTGTATTGCTAGATGGTTCAACTCTGATTTTTTTGTATTGTTACGTTTTTGTGTGTGGGGTTGAACACTTGAAACTATTTAGTTTCTGAAACTCTCAAAGATATTGCTGTTGCAAAACCCAGGTAATTTATGTATCCAGAGGTCTGAAACAATTCTATGTCTTTGCTAAGTAATTAGCATGATTTTCCTGAAGTGTGTGGCAGGCATGCTTGTAAACATACCTTAAGATACCCTTTTTATTGCTAAGTTCTGAACTGAGCTGCAATTCCATATAACTTTATTAACTGTATATGATAGTCATTACTATACCTTCATATTTTAGTATTACCTATGACGATACCAACTATTTGAATTTTCTCTGAAAATTTTATCACAAGTCTACCTTGCATTCAGCTGTAGGTGTGTACTCAGACAAGTTCAAGTTGGCAAAGCAGTTTTCAGAAAGCACAACAAAATTCAGAGGCTTTCCTGATCAGTCAGTTTGTTGAGGGGTAAAGATTCACACGAGCTTCATTTTCAGAGTCAGTACAGCGAGTGAGGGGGGTCTTTCAGAGATATGGGTGAAGAACAGTTGTGTACTAGAAATAGAAGTGAGGATACCTCTGGGGACAGGTCAAAGGAGAGCTGAATCCAGTATGCATAGGTGACTCTCAGCAGAGATTTAGCTCTGTGTTGAACACCAGCTGGGACCTGGGCACTAGACTGTGAGAATTAGGTACTGAATAAATATAATTTGTGTACTCATCTTTCACAAGTCTTCCTCTCTAACACAAGTTTTGTTCAGCAGGCAGCAGAGAAGTTTCATAGTGCTTTTGTTCATTGCAGTGTTCAAATGCTGTGTTTGTTACTTGGTAGCTCTTCAGTGAGATTTTCAGAAGAAAAAAGCAGGCTGTCTTTAACAAGATGCAGTGAGGGAGTCTAACAGAATTTTGTGGGTACTTTTTATAGATATTTAGACATGCTAGAGATGTAATTTTGAGAAACCAAGAGCTTAGATAGTCGTACTGTCACCACAGGCTATAAATAATACTTTTTTTTTTTTTTAATAGGAGAAGTCTTCATTGCCATCTAACACCAGGATAAAATTTTCATGTGACCCTGTAAAAACTATTTTTTCCTCCTGACCTTCTCTTTCTCTTGCTTTTCCTTTGGCTGATGCTTCATGCTTAAACTCTTGATTTAATTTAGATAGTTAATTCTTCAGTACGAAGTAATTCCCTCTGAACTGCAATGTTCTATTTACAGCACATACAAATGATGAATAATGCCATCATCTTTCAATGAACAACAGACTTCTAGTTTGTATACACAGTGCAAATTAGTTTTTATCTATATTTTATATTAGCATCAAAGGGGAGAAATAGACTTTTAGACGGCTACTTTACAAAGTAAAGAGTGAAATCTCCTGCACCTTCAACAGCTCTAGAACAGAAAACGTTCTGGCTTGGCTCCAACTACTGTGAGCAAACCCTTGACTATGGCTTTGAATGGTGGGAGATCAGTATACTTCAGAAGAACTGATACACCTTGTCTCCCCCTTTGGAAAATCCCGAGTGGCAATCTCCCTTCAAAACATAATTTAGGAAACACATATACTTCAAAGATAGTTCTGATGATCTTCAGACACATAGAGGTCAAGAGAAGGTTGAACTGTAAGCAATTAATTGAGTTTTTGGGGTTATTTTGTTTCTTTTATTCCATGTCTCTGTGAGAGTAAACTCCAGGGAGGAAGAAACACAGCAAAGAACAACTTGGTGACCACCATGATTTCTGTTACAAAATTGTAGTCCCTTGACATCCTGTAGACACATTTGACGCCCACCCATTTTAGGATTATCCCACATTTAGCACTGCTGCTTTCTGCAGTTCCTTAAGCCTTCCATTGCTATTTTTTGCACAATACAAAATTGTGTATCTGTAAGAGCACCGTGACTTGAATGATCCATTTGCAATTAAAGTAGAACTATAATGCATTTTCCCCACCTCCCACATGCCTATTTTTACCACTTTCCTTATTCTGACTCACAGAAGATGTGAAGGGAAGTGCTGAGGCCTTGCCTAACATTCAGTGTCCCAGGAAACCACTGCCCTCCCACTCAGTTTGCCTCTGCACAGGAGGTACTGTGCGAGGAAGCTGCTGCCATCGCGTGCTGAGCACCAGAGTGTCTGCACCCAAGATCCAGCTCCAAACAGCAGCAGCGAGTCCTCAGCACTCAGTCTATTGCTACTAATTCAGATGTTTATGCTAATGTATCAATTCTACTAGGTACCTCTATTCTTAGAAAGCTCTAAGAACTGGAAATTGTGGGAAACTGTTCTTACTGTATACAGAGCTCCCAATGGCAATCACAGTGACGGGGACGCTGTCCATTTGGAAAGTAAAATAATGAACTAGAGGTCAGCACTCTTATGTAAGTACCAAAGGAGAAAGGTTGTCTAAAAATCTGTGTGTCTTCATATTTGAGGTGTTTCTGTCCCACACCATGTTAGAAGTTTAGATATTCAGAGTTCCTCAAAAAAACCTTTCTTTCTGCCACTCCTTACGCCTCCCAAGAACTTATGCTCTACTTCTGTGTTGTACTGTACAAACACTGATAAAACAGAAGCAGTCCCATATATTAGTGACCTATGTGCAGGTCTCCCTTTTCTGAGAGGAATGCTCTTGACCCTAGTCTCAGGTTCTTGATTATTAGTTTAGTTACTGGCTCCTAGAAACTTGTAGTCAGGAGAATCAAACAGTAGCCCAAGCCTCTGTGTTCAAACCTCACAGCAAGTCAGCAGAAGTGAAATTGCCCTAAAAAAGAACTTCGGAAATGAAGACTCGCGGTGTTGGTTCATTTCTGATTTCACTTCAGCCCTGATCCTGGAATCTGAGCTCTGACTTTTTATTCTTTTTTCCTTGATTCTTGCTGGAATCATCCTGCCTAAAATCTGTTATTTCTGCTTCCTCCACACCTTGGAGTTTTCTGGTCAACTTAACTGACTTTTTGCTCTTTCCATTTGGATCAACGAATGTGGACTCTGTAGTACCCAAACTGGGCTTTATATTTGTCCTTAACAATTCTTGGCTTTGAGCTGTTGTGTGTGGTTTGCGTTTGCACATCAAATCCAGCCCAGGCCTAGCCATGAATGTATTCTCAAAGTCCACAGTCCATAACAGTTGAGCACACAGGCTTTTTAGTGCTGGAGCCTTTCTGTACACATGGGCAAAAAGTCTTTTGCAGTCACATACCAAGACAGCAAAGGTGTATATTCAGGTATATATTTTTATAAAATTCTTATTGAGTTTTACGAATGGATAAGTCACTCTTATCGAGCCAATGTATTGTCACATTACAATAACTTCAGGCAACTTGAAAAATGTATGAAAAAATATTAACCACTTCAAGCTATTAGCACTTTTGAAGACCAGTTTTGTGGAAACGGTGTGAACTATATCCAAATATAATGTAATTTGAACCATGAAACAAAAATTGCCATTTCTTTAACTTATGAAAATAAATGCAAAATACAAAAACAAATACCTAAAGAATGCCAAGGATGTTTTTGAACAGCTAAGCTATGTTATATTTATAATGTGGAATTTTTTTATAAAAATCATTGAATTTTAACTGTATTTGCTAATACATTGCATAAATACTGAACTTCAATGTATTTTTTCTTCTACTTTCTTAATTTTATAATAAAATCTTGTTGATGGAATGTCCAGTTTCTGCACTTACAGAGCATAAAACATACCAAGTACGCAATGTTTTTATCTCACTGAATGACAAATACTAACACCCACATTAAGCTGCAAATCTATTCTGCTACTTGACAAAGTAACCCAGGATCAAAATGTCTCAATAGTTTCTGCTGAAGACTGGAAAAGTCCAGATTTTTGAAAGAGAAGTTTGGAAATTGCGTTAACTTTTTGGCAGAAGAGAATAATATCCAGGAAACAGCTGGTGTGGTAGAGGACTATGTCATGTTATCCAGAGAGATTTTGAAATATAGGGCTCTGGTGTTTGGCACTGTTCATTAAAGACATTCTGTCAGGTGTAAATATTTGAATACATCTTAATCTAGACATCAAAGGTTTAATTTAAAAATAATCTACATTTGTGTGGATTCAGACATCATGGCTCTTTGTGATGACCAGGCTACCATCCACACAAAATGACTACTTACATTGTAAGCCAGTGCAATTGGCCTGAGATAAGAACGCTTTCTTTCTATTTAGTGCAGTCATCTTCCTCTTATGATGTTTTTGGTTCAGATATAACACCTACTATCATTGTGAATATTAGGGAAGAAAATACTGGGTGAAAAATTGAATGAAATAGGAAGCAACAGCTGGAATAAGTGGGAGAATTGTGAACTGAAGAAGAAAATTTAATGAGGTTAGCAGAAAAGGAAAGCTGAGAGTAGGAGATGGGGTGGGAAGTGGTCTACAGAAACGCTGTACACCCAATTCTGTGTTTCTTAGTGGATATAATGTTCTGTCAAAATTTTTAATCACAAATCACAGGATTTTCTTCCTTGAGTTTATGTAAGGGGTGAAGGTAACACTGATTCTTCTTTCTTGATTTGTTGTTCAAGTGTATTGGTCAAATTCTGTGTGAAGTGTTGAAGAGAAGTTCAGAGTTTATATTAAGTGCAAGTTGCTGTCATGCTATGGTTATGGGTATCAATTGTTCCTTAAAATTTTGAGATGGATGAGGCTCAAGTAAACTTTTCTTCTCTGGCATTTCACAGAAATTGGACAAAAATCCTGTTACAACTTACAAGATTTAAATCCTATTTATTAGTGTACATCTAATTTGTATAAATTACAATATACACACTAAAATGAAATATTTAAAACAGTGTAATTTGCTTATATCTGACAGGAGTTTTTGTCCCATGTGCTATCCTTCTGAATAAATGATGCAAGAGCTTTACATGCAGTAAAGAGGAAAGGAAAACGTAATCATACTTGCTTGTTTTACTGACCATTCGAACCTAAACCTCTTAAAGTTTGTTTAATATTCAGAATGTGAGCCTTATTTTTCCTCAAGGACTTGTTTGGAATTGGAGCATTGGTGAAATGTTGATGTCACAGGAGAGCGATGTTAGAACAACTAAATGAAGGAATTTTAGTTACAATATGTAATTTTTCCACCAGAAGGAAAGTATGGCATTTGAATAGTGTAGAGAGTAGGCAAATTTTCTAAGAAGTCCTTCAGAAAAATTGTAACTCTGGAGGTATAAACACAAGAATCTTTTTTTTTGGCCCATGTTTTGTCTTTGACACAAACACACACACACACAAAAAAAAATTAAAAAGAACAAGCAATTTAAAATGGAAGTTATAGTTAGAGAATACAGTTTTCTGTTCCTGTTTTCTGTATTAACAACCTTCTAAGCTTTGGCAGGAGTCATCCTGAGCTTTGAAGTTAGGTTTCAGCAGAAAAAGAAATTAATACAAAGTATCTCCAAACACTAATCTTTCAAAACAATATGAGGTATATAGCTGTAAAGTTTTAATATTTCAAAATTTCCTCAGTCTGAAATGGTTCAAATCCATGACTTCCAAGTCAACACAGGAAAGTACAGAGTGCCTTTCTCTTAATTCCCTTCAATTCTAAAGTCTAGATGTCTTGCTTTATCAATGTAAATATACTGAAAAAAATTATCAGCACAGAGCCCATCCTTTCATTTGCCAACAGATTGACCTGAATTTTGCGGAGATAGCTGTCCTACTTGCCTCTGGAATTCAACAAAAATAACTGCAATTAATATTTCTTCTGCCATATGCCATCTTACAGTAGCAGACTATTTTATTATTACCTTGTTTAAAATTAGGTTTTTTAATCGATGATCTTTTATAAACTAAAAACATTTTTCATGGCTGGCAGGAGGTATATAAACAAATGTATGAATACCAGTTGCATTCAATTTTAAGACTTGATAACTCAGATAATTATGCAGAACTAATTAATTCAAAATCTGTTTATCAACAGTAGTTGTAGCTGCAGCATTTAATCTCAGAGTCATTAACAAAGGCTTATCACCTGCTTTTTTGTTGTATTTTATCTCAAAGGCAAATCAATAGGCAGAGTATGGAAAAAAAATGCCATTTCCACAATTAACAGTTAAAAAAACTTGCAAGAACTTTTAATATCTGTTACCAATTTGTTTTCTTGGCTTAAATTATGATAAATTCTAAATAGTAATGGGATGTGCTAAAACAATAACATTTCTGCTTTTAATACATAGAAAAGCTATGTGAAAATGAAATTTGAAATACAAAAAAAATTTAAAGACTTTAAATAATTATTTAAGTTCTAGTCTATTATTCTTAGCAAAAAAAGTCACAGTGCACTTGTAAGTGTTGTGTGTGAATTAAATGTACCTGTTGCAGTAGTGTGCTGATGTTTATTACTCTGTCATTTTTGCTTTACTTCCATTCTTTGTTTTTGTTCTTTTTTAAGTTGTGCTTTGAGGCCCAGGTTTTCATTCACTGTTACTTGTACTCATGTAGAAATGTTAAATAACAAAAGTAGAGATATACAAAGTGCTTCCCATGGTGTTGTTTCACATTTTTGTTCATGTTTGTAATATATTCTAATATGGGAATAGCCTGATGTCTAGTATTTAGCACGTGATGTCTCAAACATTCATCCAAGACAATGTAGTTCTGAAGATGAGTTTGTATTTCTGTTCATCAGTATATCTAAAGCATTATTATATGAAAAAGTATATAAATTCATATTTTTATAGGTCTAAACTTCAGAATAGTAAAGTAAGCTGACTTCAAGATGTGCTCATGGAGTCTCTTCAGCAAACCCAGTTCCCAGTGCCTTTCTAAATACTAAAGTCTGATTAAACCAGTATCTATGGCTACATAAGTACAACAGTTTCTTATAGAATCCATAGACAAAATCCTGTTCCCAGTGCAATCATTTACATAAAATGATTCCAGTATGACTCATATACCTACAACAGGTGACTGTCATGATCCTTCTGATATTCATATGCTGTATTTACATACAGGTAAAATTAGCCATATACATAATGTTCACAAGGTTTGAGTCACTGTCACAATACTATTGTGATAATGATTTTTTGTTTTTAATAATAAAATCTTTCTCTACTATTTACACCTGTTGGTAACTGCTTGTTAATAACTTTCCCTTTTTTGGAATATACTGGCAATCAAGAGATGTTAGCATTTATACATGTTTATTAATAAAACTGTGTGCTGAACTACATTTCTATTAATATTGATGAATCATATATAAACAAAGTTTTGAAGTAAAATGTAATTTTTTAATCAGTGTGTTTTCATTATTGATCAGTAGTGGAGAAGAAAGGTACAAAAAAAAAGACTAGCTGGATTATTAGGTGTGAAGCATGTTCCCTTTTTCAGATAAGACACATTTACTTATATACTACTAATATCTTTAAAATTTATGGAGCAAAGCATAACAAGAATTATACACTGTGATCAGTGTAGTATAACATACAATAAATTCAGCAACAAAAAAATTAGATTGTTCCAAAAGTACATTGTATTGCCTGCTCACAAGAAATTATAGGTAAAGAGAAGTGACAGTCAAGGGTTAAATTACGAAATTTTGCAATTTATTTCTCATCATTTATGAGATTGTTAAATGTCAGAAAGTGGACTTTTTTTTTACTATCAGTATAAAACTGAACATACTGTGAGACATAAGGTAGCAGGTGTCTTGGCTCTAAACTATCAAGTCTGTGGGCATTCTGTTATAACAGGTGCTCCAAAAATTTGAACAGATTTTAACAAGAGCTGTATGGGCTTTTTAATTAGCCTGGTTACTCAGCATGTGGAGAAAGCACTAGGTATGTGCTTAAAACACCATTGTATCTTGCAAACAAATGTTTCACATACCCATAGTCATTCTTTTGGTTGTTATCTTAGAATTCCTTTCTATCTGATGCTAGGATTTGATTCTTGTATTAATTTTTCTTATAATCCTTATCCTACCTGAAAAGAATCATCGTACTAAAAAAAAGTGTTGAATAACATATATCCTCCTTTTTTGGAAGGAAGCATTTAGAAACTTGGATTTACCTGATACTTAGCTGTGATTTTCTTGGCATTATACGACTATAATGAAAGCACACAGAAAAGAAATTCTGTGCTCTGAATCTCTTGGTTTTAACTACAAAGCGTCTTCACTTCCAGTTACGCTTTTCCCATTATTATTAAATACATCACAAGACTTTTTACAAGAGCCAATGCAATAAACTGTAAAATAAATCCAAAATAATAATGCTTTGATTTTACAATCAGTGTGACTGACTAGATATAATCTGATAGATACAGTTTTAAAAATTCATATTAATGCATGACCATAGCATGTTACATAAAAATAATGCCATATAATTTTATGTGTGTTATAGTGTTGGTTGAAAAAGAATAAGACAAAGAATGTCATGTTAAAGAGGGGAGAAAAAAGAAACTATGTGGTGGCTTACATAAGATTTTGTGCAAACTATCATGTGGAGAAAATGAAAACTTAAATTTATAAATAGTTTTATTTTCATATAAAAATTATTTTATTAGTTGTACCTGTAATACTGGCATTAGTATCTGCTGCTGGTATTTATGTAGAGATCTTTGCTTCTATAATGACTATGTTGTTATAAAGTTTAGAATTGCAGATCTTAAATTACAGAAGTCAGGGTTGTTTTTTTTTTTTTTAACTCAGAAGAGATTGTTGAGAAATGATGTGGAGGATTTCACACTTGAAACATTTGTGTCAAAATATCCTTAACCACTTGGCCTAAGATTAAAAATACCAAGACACATTTTGATCCATAAAAAATGCATACTTTAAAAAGTGTGCTTAATTTTAAAAATGCTTATATCTGCATTTTAAAGGAACGTCTCTCTTACATAAATTAATGTAAGAAATATACATTTTATTATTTCACTGTGAATTCATCCTCTTTCCTTATGCTATTATCTATTTGCTCAGCAGTAATATGCACAGTTATAGTCAATGTTCACTTATTGCCTGAAGTAATAATTGCTAACTGTCTCACCATAATTTTTAAAATTTAGAAATCCCAACCAGTTTACAAACTTGATGGATGGAAAAGAAAGATGAGTATATATTTGTGCCGTAAATGAAAGGAGGACTTATTACTCTAGATGCTGCAGAGGTAACAATAGTGGTGAAAACACAGCAGAAAAAGTATGTGTTTGTTAGCCACCCAAAATCCCTAGAGATTTTGTAATCTGTTTTCTGCTGAAGGATAGGACCCTTGCCATTGCATTTCTGCAAGATAACATGGATAAGAAATGCAGATTACAGTACTGCATATTACCATTGCAGCTGAGACTGTGACTTGAGCATTGGTTGCCTTGGGCACTAAGGCCAGTTTGATTTCTGACCCCACCAGTTCCCATCAGCCACTCCTGCGGATGCTCCGGTACTGTGTAACCATCTCTCACTTGTGCCCATGCAGCTGATTGTGGATTATAAGGCAAATTGGATAGATTAAGCCAATAATGCAGCTGAATTTAATGTATTATCAAACTACAGTCTCATTTTACTGTGAAAATGTAACCTACATACAAATTAAGTCTTCTGGGTCTTTAGCAAATCTGAAAATAATGAAGTGGATTCTGAAATGACAGACATAGAGAAGATGTTGGGAAGACTTTGAAGGGGTAATAGCTCAGGAAAAGTAGTCTTCCTCTTTATTACCACATTTTTCCTCTCAAGTGAGCACCTTCCTTTCAGTCTTTCAAGGGCTGGAGAAGAGTGACCACTTTAGTCTAGTTTTCTAGACCCACCATCATGTTATCTGAATAGTCATGCAAATTGAGATTAGAAGTATCGTCTCTGCCAGAGGATGATTTGCATTATTGAAGTGCCATGCAGGAAAGTCTGTAATGGATGGCAATATAAAGTTAGAAATCATCACAGTAATGGCGAGTAATTAGGGCTATGAGATGAAACCATTTGGAATTGCAGCAACCTATTTCTAAATTTGCTAGGGCTAGTCAGTTAATGATCAGACCTAGAACAAGCCATTTTTTTAGATCTGGAGTTAAAAACAAGAAGTCCGTTTGTCAAAAGTTAGCTATGTCTTAATGCAATATTTGTCTTGCAAATGTGGAAGCTCCAATTGGATTGGTTGGATGTTACATTATGATAGATACAAAGTACAAGTGATGAGTAAAATGTTGGAAGGTGATGATTACATTTTTTTAAACCTTTCTAGATGCTTTCTTAGGTAAAGATTGCTTTTGTGTTAAAGAGATATTGGTACTAGGCATAAATATATAGATTAATGTAGATATAAGGAACAGTAATACGTGCAGAATACAACCAGTGTTAAGGATTTAATCTGTAAGGCAAGATTTGAGAAAGTCTTCATCCTTTATAAGTTTGTCCATGGAATAGCTATGGCAGATACAATTACGTAATAAAAACTGTGAAGCTATGTGCCCCATCTAGGTACCTAGAAATCTAGACAAACTATTTGCCAGTATAAATTCTGTGTATGGCAATTCCATTAATTAATATTAAAAACATTACAGCTGTAAAATCTTGTAAAGATTTAGGACTAAGTCATGATTCTTAGTGATATTAATAGTTTTATCAGTTTATATTAAGCACAGAAGAGCAATATAGAATTAAGACATTCATTTTAACATTTGCAGGATTACAGGCTTTGAAGCAGCACTTGAAAATACAGGTAAAACGTAGCTGGTTCTGTAAGAGCATGCTGTTTTCAAAGTTAATAATTCCATAGATCACTGGAGGAAATATTAAAGGATGTTCTTCACAGTCATCATTGTTTATTTCCCACTGAATTACACCATCTCACTGACTGCTCCTTTTCAGGGACACATGATATAGACTTTCTAGCATGTGCACAATTTTGGTAAATTTCAGCCCAAAACCAAAAAGCTGTGATTGTGAAGAGAAGAAAAATTAAATTAAAAATGAAGAGTTAAGGTATTAATTACAGTTTATTTTTTTAACATTTAGTTTGGCAGTTCTCATTATCTTTTATTGTACAGTGTCTGGGGTCAATTAGGATTCGGTTGATCTTGGAGTCAGTTGACAATGCTGTTTATAATTAGATAGAGGAAAGGGAAAAGGTTGATGTTTTCTCTCTCTTGCTCATTAGGGCTAGCTGACTGAGCCAATTTTATTGCTATCTTAAAGGCAGTTGAAAAGGTCATGTGACTGTTTCCTAAATGAATTGTTTTGCAAAATACTGTTGTCTTTGTAAGGATATTCCATCATTAGGATGGATAAATGGTTTTTGTTAAAATTTTGAAGTATGCAATTCATCACTGATAGACAAAGAAAAGCATGTGAATTATTTTACCTTTCACACTGTAACACAAGAACTGCAAGGATTCAAATTTTCAACACTATGTGCAGGTTTGCAGAATCAATCCCAAATTTAGAATTGAATTTTAATCTAAAACAGCTACTAAACAGAACTTCTATGAAGTAATGCAATTGATATGAATAGTGCCAGACCTTCAAAATATTTGCCTGTATGCTGCTTGATGGTTATTTAACAAATATTCATGTGTCGTGGTAGCACATCATGATAGCATAGAAGTATTGAATATAGTATTTAACAATCTAAGAAAAATCAGCAGGTAGAATTGATGTATATTTTAACAGCCTTGAGACTAGTTTTTAAAATTGACTATGCACACTGCAGTGATATAATGCAAATAATCTTAATTCATTAATGTGTTTGTAATTTTAGACATAATTCTGCTGTTAATATTGCAATATTTGTTTCATTTTAGTGCAGCACTCACTCCACTAATATTAAAGGTGAAATGAATATTACCTTTCAGAACATTTAGTACAACAATTTAGTAATGTTTTTACTTTGATAATTTGATAATTCTTTTTTGATAATAAGTAATGCATATGCATTTCTGGAATGGGTATGGTAACATACGTCATAATAATACTAATAGAAGGTACACAGCAACACTCTAGTTCAGTAATTTGAAATGAATGTAAACTGACATTTGAGAGCTCTTGATAGAAAAGAGAAAAAAGAAGCAACAAAAAATAAAAGAAAGAAGAAACTGTAAATGAAACATGAGAGGGAAAGTCCCAACAGTTCTAATTAAAGATATTTCAATGTTAGAACTGCAGCATCCACCCACGTGTCATTCTTGCATGACATGTAACAGAAGATCACCAGTTCTGTCTTCCTTGTACAAAATATTTTTCCTATAATTGTTTATCAATAACAGCAAAAGTGAGAGTTTTTGCATAATCATATTCATAAATTTTACAGAAAGGCAGCAATTACAGTAAATCTGCCTGTAACCAAAAGGTGATTGTTAAAGTAACTTTCAAGAAATGCTGCCAGTATTATCCAGTATTTTACTGTCTACACTGGTTTCCTGCATGAAGTAGGAGATAAAGGAGCAGCCTGGAGAAGGTGATTAGCTCATTGCATATGTAAAAAAAGTAAAATGCACGTTTCCTTTATTTCACTCGGAGGACAGAAGTGAAAACAAAAAGCCAAGCATATTCATGACAGTGGCAGATGGTGCCAACCTTGCACAGCTATTTTCTTTGATTATTGGCTACTTATACTTTTAAAAATGAGAGACAAAGCCAGAAAGCTGTGGTTCTAGAAGAAGATAATGAAATCACACTGACATAGGTTATTATCCTGAATATCATCCAGATTTGTTTTAGATTTCTGGAGAATTTTCTTGGATTTCTCCTTCTACTTTGAATTTTCTCTAGAAAACCACGTAAACTGAATACAGATCTCATTATATTCACACAATATTGGGCAGAGTTTGTGATTATGTGGAATAAATTTGCCTGTGGCATTTTAGAAAATATTTGATTATTACAGTCTTTAAGAACTGCCTTTTTCTTTTCAAAGAATATTAACTTGCAGTAGTCAGTATCTTATTAGTTTAATCACTGTCACACTGTGAGTGTGGATTTTGAAGTGTGAATATCCAGTTCTGAGAACTGCATATACTGTGCTGAATCATATGAAACAGCTTTGAAAACAATTAATACAGGATTCAGAATGAAGGCATTTTTCAAAGTGTCTAAGTAAACATCAGGAGGGTTTTGAGTACTTTTAATTATTTTCTTTCTGCTCAGAAGATTCTGTATAGTATGGTCACAGTTACACGAATGTTTAATGAAAATAAATGCTACAGCAAAGTTAGAATGAAAGAGAAAGGAAAGTCTATCAAGGCCCCATTTATGATTATTGATTCTAACACCCTTTCAAGAAGGGTGCAATGGGGAAATGAACATCTTTTCCACCAAGTGAATGGATCTAGAGAATGAACAGGAGAGTTTAGGACCCAAAAACTGAGACCAAACGAGGTTTTTCCTACCCAGGAATGTGACCAGTCAGGCTCCTCTTAAAGAGTAGATTTATTTTGCCAGCAGTGGAAGAAAAGTCAAGCAAATATGAATGGATGCTGATCTCAGAGGCAGCTCTCACTGACAAAGAAAAATGTATCACTGTTGTTTCCAGAGCAGAGGGAACATCATATACAGATTAGGTTAGTCTAATAATGAGGGCTGAAGTGATTTTTATTGCCGTGTAGAGCGACTTGGAGTTGTAATTCTTGTGTCTGGACCAGTGCTTTACTGCTGACCACATTATAAACCTGTATGTTCATGCTGATGTGGCCATATTACAAAGGAGACTTTTGCGAAGAGAAACATGAGGTCACAGAACCTATAATCCTTTAATATTTGTTTCAAATAACTATTTCAAAATTGGAAAATTCTGAGATGTTTGTGTTTTAGTCTTAACCAGTTGCTGCTTTTGATCACATGAATGAAACAGGGGCTTGTAAGTGATAAGCTTATACCATGCTGTGCATCATCTTCTACAAAATAGCTCTATTGTAACAATTCCAGCTTTAATAATTCCAATTTACCTCTTACTATAAGAAACAAAAAATGAGGTTTTAACATATAACAAAGATCCTTGTGCTACTCCCTTTCCTCAAAATTTCTTTGAAGTAGCTCTACTAGATCATCAGCATAGCAAAAAATGTAAACAGGGATTTGGTTTCATATTGTGGGAATGTGCTGTGCTCTAATTTAGCATTAGTGGTCCTCTTTTCCTCAACTGTTATCACTCTTAATTATGGGCAGTGCCACCTTCTCAAAGTAGGAGCATATAGAGGATAATTTTGTTCAACTTGCCCTTGCTTCCCCAAGGCTATTGCAGCCTGGTCTTTGGGTGCTTGCTGGGTTTGACGGCACAACAGAGACCGTGGCTATGAACCCTCTTTCCTTTGCAGTCTGAGGTGTAATAAAGGAACACATGGCCAAACACACAGTATTGCTGGTTCCTGGAGAATCTGAAAAGGTTAGCAGTACCTATTCACTGTGGGTTTTTTTGTTGTTGTTGAACACCACTGTAGTCTGTTTTAGGCAATGCTATTGAAAACAAATGCATTCATTTTGAAAATTACTATCCTGCGCTAAAGAAATAGATGCACATGTGCAAAGGTACAGTATAGCAGAATTACCAGAAAACATTGACATCAAATATGCCAGTCTTCCCATCCCAAATCTATACAATGTATGTTTGACTGAGATGGAAAAGGCAAGATAGGTGACAATCCAGACACATAGGAACACAAGTATATGTTTTAAAAGTAAGCATACATGTAAAATGTAAATCTTAACACAATCAGGAACCTGGTGCATTTTTCTACAGTTTCTCTAAGTTAGCCATTTCATTCCTGCTTGTTTTGATTTATTTGCTTGTGCTATACATTTCTTGATTCTGTTTCTTGGTATGTGATTGTACAAAGGCCAGCAAAGTGAGACAAAAAAAGCTTTTAAAACATTTTTTATATAGAGAGTTAGGCCTGGATTGTAACACATTCTTCCTGAGCAAAATGTTCGAATAGCTGTCCTTCAGCTATTAAATTTAAAAAGGATCCAATATTCACTGAGCTACTTAAAATTGAAAATTTAAAATATCAGAGGGAAAGAATAATATTAAATAATAATTATTACATTTTACTGAAGACTTCCAGAGAATACATTCTGAACTAGAAGAAAATACTTTTGAGTTCAGCTGATGAAAAAATATGTAGATTTAGGATCATTTGTGTTGAAGAGTGTGAGATAGAAAGCATGATGATCCACAATCCCTAAATAGTGAGGTAGTGAAAATAGATATATTCACTGAATATATAAAGATGTATCTGAATAAATATATTCTGTATGTAGAATATATACAGTGAATAGATTATATATTCGCTATCTAAAGTAAGTGAAGAACAATTACTTTATATTAGACAGCATGTGATGAAGTACATCAGCTGGGCCTGCAATTACATTTTTGAGGCACCGAAATTCTTGCTAACTTGCATAAGTAAAAAAAAAGCAAACTTTGACTCTGTGTTTTCCATTACCTTTGGTTAATGTCAGCTTTATGTTGATTACCAGTGTCTTTGGAGAGCAAACATATGCAGTCTCTCTCCTTGAATCACACTATTCCTGATAGTACTGGATGTTGGGTAAACAGTCCACAGTCCATAACACTGATAATTCCATAATATTGCTGCTAAAATTAATAAGCCTCATCTGAAGAGCCATTTTTTCCCTTTTGAACAGTATAGTCAATCTAGGCAAAAAATAAAAATTAACAGAATCTTTTATGTGTTAAAACCAGAGCCAGTTGGCTGCCTTGGTTAGGGTGACCAAATGCCAGCAAACCCAAAATCTTCATTCGCTTTGAAGACCTCATGCTGAATGAGAAGCTGTTGTTGAGATAAAGATATTCTTTGCAAGTGTATTAATTTTCTTCTTTCTGGACTCACAATAGAACAGAAAATTTAAGCAATAAATTATGCCTGTCCCTTTGAGATCAGAAAAGCTCAGAATGTGCATACTTTGGAGAACTGAATTTGATAAAAATGAAGCATCGAAGCTATGAAACTGTAGAAACATTTGACCCTATGAAATATTGACTTCACTGAAAACTACAAGGGATATTTCCTATTGCAGAAAGTAATATGAAGTTCCTTTATCTTGAGCTCTCTGCTACTCAGGAGCTTGCTCTGCAAAGTGGTTGATGAGGCTGTCGCTTGTAGCCCTTGATGGGTAGATAGCTAACGTAAAACTCACGAAGCAAGGATTTCTCAACATGCCCTTCCAGCCACTTTTGCTGAATATGGATATTTAGAGGTTCTAATCTAGCCAGCACAGAAAGAGATTTCTTTATTATGCGTAACTGTATCCCTGGGTCAGAATAAAAGAAATAAGAAGTGATTGTTCCTGGTAACTTGGTTTGTAAAACTATTGCCGAAATGATATATTGTTGCCTGTATGTGTTAACTATAGTTTTCTCTGTAAATAGAGCTGTACTTTTTCTGCAACAGGAATTTATTCTAATACTTTTATACTTTTCTTTCCTTAGCAGTATAATAACTACTGTGCCATATATATAGAAATTACTCCCAAGAATGTAACAAGCAGGATTCACACATTTAAATGATTTTTTTTTAAAGCTGAACTGTTTCCAAATTCTTCTATCCAAGCATCACTTAAGAAACTGTTTGTTCAGTTCAGTTTCATCTCTGCAGCTGCCAAACCACTTCAGTTCTGCCAGCTCTGCTCTCTGATTGCAAAATAAAGGGTGGTCACTTCACAGTGTATGCAAGAAATATTGTAATTTTGTGAAAATTATGACATTTAAGAAAATTCTTTCAATAGTAAATTGGTACGCTACCCTGCTACTTGCCTATTTAGCAAAAACCAAAATGAATCTTTTACATTCACTTCTCCATACTTTCCTATAACATTGGTGAAAATAGTATACGGGGTTTGTATTTTCTAAGACTGAACTTTGCTGCAGCTTACATTCAAAAATATTTTTGTAGCATAATAGCCTGTCAAAACAAATCTGTTTTCCTCATTTTTTGTATGTGCAGAAGTGTCCTTATTGTCCATCTCTTAAGATAACAACAGAACAATAGTAATTGCACAAAGTAGCAAAGCTTTTCTTCTTTTCTGTTTCCTTTTTTTTTCTCCTTAGAATCAGAGGATGTGTGAAAAAAATGCATCAAATAGCCCCTTATTATACGAAAAATGTTGCTACATAAATACATTAACTATTTTCATAGCTCATGTCTGAAGATCAGTGTTTCCTGTGTCCATACTCTGAACAGAAACACAAAGGCATAGAACATAAGAAACTGCAACCTGTTTTATTAAAATGGTCTGCAGATAATCACCTGGCTGTAATACTTTGACACACACATTTTTAAAATTTTCAGCAAAGTAATCTCAGTAGTTCACTAGTCTCTAAATAAATGGTCCCCACTTGATGTAAAGTAAAATATATTAATATTTCATATTGCATTCATTCTGAAATATAATTTAAAGCAAAACAAAGAGGGGAAAAACCAGTAAGCTGCTTACTGATAATTTTTTGAAGTTCCAAGCAGTTTTAATCTCAGGAAAATAATTTGCCTTAGCTGAAGAAGAAATTAAAGTGTACTTAGAAATAAAGAAGAAATAGACTATTTAAGGGTTTTGGAGTTTTTACAAGCTTTTCTTTCTCTTGATAATAAAAAAAATATTTGAGTTTAAATTCTGTTACAGAAAACTTATTGGAAATAACAAAATTGCAGGATATTTCTGAAATATAGAAGAAACAAGGATGGAACTTATTGTGATTCTTTTTAATGGAACAAATGTAAAAATGAGAACGGTTACAGCATTCCGATTTTTCATGTGGCCAGCATTTTATCTTATTCAGAGTATTGTTTCTATCAGATTATGTTCTGTGTTTTTCCTGTGTTGACCTGTATTTTGCTTGGTGGGAAAGCTCTGTTCAGAGCGACCCTATGTGGGGGTGAGGAATTACTTTGAGGGCTGCTTTTTGTTCATCTTGCATTATCACTGTGAAGTGCTAAAACTAACTGTACAATGATAAATAACAATATAAATTATAACAGTAGTGTATTGCACCCACTTTCTATTTAATATGTATTGTAGTTTACATTAATTCTGAATTAGATCTAATATGAATAAAAATATAGAAATAGGTATTGCACTTTTTCACTAAGAATATGTTCGAGAGGTACGGGCAGTTATTTTTTGTCCATATTACCCTCATAACTAGCACTTGATATAATTACAGATACTGAGAATCAGAAGAAGTTCTAGCATGCCTCTTACATAGGATATTATGTAAATATTAGCATTTGTTTGTCAAATAGTATTTTCACATATATTTGTGCAGACCCACTGAACTGAATATCTGCACAGAGATACGTCCTCTAGCAAATTGTTAACCCAGGAAAATGCATCCTTTGCATCACAGCTTCATGCCAATCGCCACTTCAGTAAACACTGCCACTTCACCATGACTGTTCTCCAGGAATTAGCAATGAGTTTGTTTATAATCAAGTTTATCAATATTTATAAAGTACTGTACTTAAGGGGATAATATATTGATAAAATACAGTTCTAAAATGCATTACATTTCCACATTATATTTAATGGCTAAAAATACATGTAGTGGGTGTGGAGTAATAGGGGCCATACCCCGCCCCCACAAACAGTTTCTTTATCACCCCATCTGCTACCCCAAATGCTAACTCTCAGGAACACCACTGCTTTGCAGCATGTTTTATTATTCAAGCCTTAGTGGGAGGAGAGCTGCAGAAAGAAAGTGTTAACTGTAGAGAAAGGGAGGGTCAAACCAAGACCCAGAATAAGCTATATTGCTCCACTAATGCCAGGACAGTGGCACAAACTTCCGCTGGACCTGAACCGGCTACTAAGTACCATTAGATTAGATTAAAACTTGCTAGAAAAAAAGGAACAGTGAGAAGGAGGTCTAAACACATTTGTCAAAGAATTAATAAAGAGGCTAAAGGTATTTACGTAGGCAGGGAACATATGGAAGAGGAACAAGGCAGACTTTGAGAAGAAATTATTTAGCTTAATTAAAAAAAAAAAAAACAGAACAAAGATAAGGCTAGGGAAAAAAATAGAAAGTTTACACTGTTTTCGTACTGCCTTTCTATTTTTCCAAAAGGAAACAGGAGGTTGGGGCCTGATCAGACAGAAGTCAAGCAAAGATTCCTTTTGCTTTGGATTGGGTACTTTGGAAAGAAAGAAATGCTGCTAAATAAATATCAAATACTGATGAGTGTTAATGGGGGTTTAAGAGACAAAGCGTCCAGTTTGAAGCACTTATTGGCGATGTCTACACTATCACCACTTGCCAAAAACATTTCCATCATTGTGCAATGGTTGAAATTTATAGCTGACTTCCAGCATTTTAATCTAACCCAGCTCAGAGCAGGTGAGGAGCTGGCTGAATGCAGCTCATTGAGATGATTTTGGGAATGACAAGGTTGTTCATAAATGCAAGTTTAATTCAAAAAGCAATTTCATTTTAAAAAATAATTAGGGAAAAAGATAAAGGAAAGGGAGAAAACTGAGTGAGGTTTTTTAATATAGTAAAAAATTTTTAAACAGAGTTTGGTTTTGGTGGTTTCCCTTAAAAAATTGGTCTATTTTTAATAAAAACAGATTAAAATTGAAGAATCCTGAAAAGGAGCAAAATGGTTTGGTGTAGGACAATTGAAATCGTTTAGGAAGCACAGAATTAATTGTCTCATTATGTTCATCTGTCAGTCTGCAAATTTCATTATTTATGCAGGTCTCAGCTAGGTAATTCGCTTATAGCCAAAATGACTAGCCAGTATTCTGGGTCTCCTTGGCACATATCCATTAGAATGTGAAGCTGACCCCATGAATCCTGCTTCTTTAAAAAAAAAAACCAAAAACAAACCATTGATTTACAATGATTACATAAAGATCTTCCTTGAGTTCAGTCAGAACAAACAAGATAGTTTTCATATTCCCAGCTGCAAGACAGACAGTGTTCTCTGAACAGACACTCTTTTTTTTGGTTGCTGGTTTGCTGTGGTAAGTTTATTATTTGCAATGGTAAGTGTCTTTATTTTCTTTGGGGTTTTTTTTTGTTTGTTTTGGTGTTGTTGGTTTTGGTTTTTTGTTTAGTTTCTTGGTTGGTTTTGGATTATGGTTTTTTGTTTCTTTCTCCTGTTTTTAGGTGTTATATAGGTATTTTTGTTTATAGACTAGACTGACCTTTGTGCTAAAATGTAGAGCATACACCAATATATCCAAAGGTCTACAGGTTCACTGAAAGGAAACTAATTCCTGACCTTACAGTAGTTGGGATGGTGAGGAATGGAAGCATCCTAACAGAAGATGTATTTTCTTGTATGTTATTCTCTTGTTCTGTAAAGGCTCTGGAGAGTTGAAGAGTCAGTCTCAGATGATGTAGAATTAAGGTAATGGTCTATTTCTACTGCACTCAAACAGAACTCAATTAAAATAGACAATCTACATGTAGAAAAAACACAGGTCAGTATTAGAAAATATGGAAGGTTGTGTCTTGATGTTTAACTGAATAGTGTGCTTTTAATTTATATATGCCTCAGAGCCTTGCAAGTTTTCTGGCACTGGGTAATCAAATCCTAGTATAATCAAGTCAGTTTTCAAATTTCCAAGCCAAAAGATTCCATGCAGTATACTCAGCAGTGATCCTTTATGAGGTACTATAAAAAGCCAAATTCTGTTTTATCTGTGTGGCCTTTCCTCAAGAAAATTTATGCTCTCTTGCTGGTTGAAATGTGTTAGCTGACACTCTTCTTCACCAGAAAAGGCTTGGACTGAGTCATGATCAAGGATGGGATATCTTATATCGGAATGGCTGCAGTAGTTCCCTACCCACACTGTAGGAACAGTTCAGACTCTGATGTAACAGCTACAGAATTGCAAATAAGAGCTTGGCATTTGTGTAATAAACTTTATCGGTTCAACTACTGCTTTGTGAGAAGTGGAGCCAGCTCTGTAGTCAGGGTAGGAATCTCTAACAGAAGCAAGAAAAAGAGGGGTGCAAAACACTGAAACTGCCTCAACTTAAACCATCCCCACTTGTGAATCAGATCCCTATGGAGTATTGACTGTTGTGCTGTGTATCCAGCAGGACGCTTTGGAATGAAAGATAGTGCAGTATGAGATACATTCTATTATTGCTTGGATGAATGGGAGGCGGTAGAAACAACTATTTAACTTCATACAATTATATAGCACATGGCTAGTCTGAGATACAAAGTCCAATGGAAAATAAGTTTGGCACTATGGGGAAAGAGTTTTTGTTGTTAGAAAATTAAGGAAAATAGTAGCACATTGTCTCAGAGAACAGCGGTATGGTTTTACAGAAAAAGGAATTAACACTACGGGACACAGTCTGTTTTAAGTATGGCACAAATACAGTTTTTCAAAATGTCAGAATCATGCAGCAAAGACCTGAACAGTGGTATACAATAACTAGACAGAAGAAAAGCCTCCCTGGTTACCTGGAATACTTAAGCATAACATTCCCAGCTCAGTAGGGAAGGGCTGAGACTCAACAAATTGTCTGCTGTCTAATTGTCTCTTGGCTCAGCTTGGAAAATGCAAATAGAACTAGACTGCAAAAATTGGTTCAAGAAGCCCTAACAGGATATCAAGCATTAAGCAGTATACAGCAGATGGTAAAAGATTTTTAAAAAGCAGTCTTCTTTAAGTTCACAATAGTCTAGGGAGTTAGAAAATGGCAGGTGGAGCAGGAACTATAACAGGTTATGAATTGTCAATAATTTCCTTTTCAGTGGCAATGAAACTGCACTTGAAATCATCAAAAGGTTATGGAGGTACACGGTGATTGGATGACAAATACCTCAAGTGACAACTGACACAAAGATGTAACAGCTACAAGAACTACAGAGTAAGAATGTAATATCCTGAATTAATACATACAAGCTAATACAGAATTATTTCTGGTCAGTCCCAAAAATCTTGGACCTAGATGCATTTAAAGAATTCACAGAAGAAATACAGGCTTTAAATCAAGATTATTAAGCAGCTAAATACATAGGAACATATTCAGTAACAGAGCATTATTAAGATCACCAGTGTCCTTCATTGTTATATAAAGGATAAAACACTATACCCCAAGATACTTGAACTTTACAATCAAAGTAGATGCTGCAGCATAGAAATAGACAGTGTATGTGATAGGAAGCTACATTTGAAGAGTGATGCATAGTGATGCAGAGGGCATGATGTGTACACAAACTGTTCTTTATTTTTACCTGCACTGGATGAATATTTTGTTTACCAGCTACCTCTGCTAACTTCTTCACCCTCCAGTAGAATACTAAGGAAACTAGAGGCATGACTCTCATTAGTATACTACTTGTAAAAATAACCAATTTCTGATAGCAAATAGGAACTACTGAAATATTGTCCCATCCCCTTATCCTCTCATTATGGTAGGCAACAGTGTACGTTCCATATGCTTCAGGTGAGGTATCCTGTCTTTGGTAGAATGGACATGCTGACAGCAGAACTTTAAAAAAAGAAATTGAAATGACTGTTGTCAAGCTGGTAAAAAGTGAATGGAGCATGTTGTACAGTTTCAAGGAAATGGAAAAGAAAATTAGAGTGCAATTATCTCAGATAGTCTCCATTTAGATAGCCTGAAACAGTGGCACCAAAGACAGATGTGAATTTTCCCATTCATCTTAATGGAGCACTAATTGCAAAACATAATTATGACCACTTTAATACTAGTAGTGTTAACTGTTCCATTCCTGAATCATGGACCACATACAATGCATTACAGCACCACTTCATTACTGTTGGGCTTGATATGTGCTAATGTTTCATCCCTCTGAAATGATTACTTAGAAAAGTACTGCTGGAGTCCACAGAATGGCCAGAAGCAGAAAGGCACAAGGAACATCCAAAAAGAAAGAGCCAAAAAAAATTTGCTACTTTCAGATCTCATTCTTAGACTTTTAAATAGCTCATTGATCTCTGATATCTGCTTATCATGATATTGTTTTTCCACTGCAACAGAAGCCTGGTAGCTTCAGACTTCCCTTCCCTGCTCTGAACTTCTTATAAGGAATTGTTTAAATATTTATTTCTAAACATACCAGTTAGAAATCAATTTGAGACTTAAAAAAAATCAAGCAAAACTGGACTGCTGATAAGGAAGAATTTCACTCATCTGTAGCCTAGAGAAACAAGCCTGTGAAGAGACCTCAGCTACAGGAAGCTGAGACTCTCAGTGGGCTATTAGCTTTCCAGAATGGGTATGTCTGGAACAATAAGAGTTATGTAGTATTACACAAAAATTAAATTCTTGTATCTCATCTCCTAAAATTATGATAGCAACGTGTTAAAACCATTAAAGTCTTCATGCCCAGTTAACTCAGGTGCAAAAATTCTATTTTACAGTAAGCTGTTTGTCTTTCTCTCCTAGCAGGTGGCAAAATCAAAGATACATATGGATTTACAACCTTCATTTAAAATAAATGATAATTTGGGCAGAATTCTTGTAAGTCAAGTCAAAAGAACCTGTACTGCAGCAACCTCAACGTGGCACATAAAAAGGAAAAGCACTAGTTATTTGGAGCATTGGAAGAAATCCTACTTGTGTTTTCTTGCTGATAACTCAACTCAAGAGAAAGAGATGTGTCTCTTTAGAAAGCAAAGTCTCTCCTGCCCAAAGGACTTGGCAGAGAATAGGTGTCAGGCCATGTTAGCAAAGAGAAAATTTCAGGTGATTCTTTTCGAAGTCAGTAGTTTTCTGTCCTTTTCACAATATAACAGGTGACATCCTTAAGGTGACATCCTTAAAGACCACTTGGTGGTATTCGTTAGAGACCACTTTTATATATGACTGTGTATACATGCATATATGCATTTATACACACACATGGAAGTACAAACAAATGTGTATTTGTTAGAGATGCCTTGACTCCCCAAAAATTGCAGAAGAAAACCAAGGTGCTTGAATTTAGTGGGTGGAAAGTGGCTTAGAAATAGGACAGTTTACCAAATTATGGTGGTCCCATCCTACAGAATGTTGTCCTTTCTTTGCAAGCTGTATAAATTCAGCCTTCAGCTACATTTCCAACTTCGATTCCTTGTCACATTTCTCGTTTCTGTCTCTCTGCTCAGCCAATGACAGCAGTGCCAATCCTCCAGTTGTTAAATCTATCTGAAAGCTTCCCCCCTCCTACTTTATATCACCCTCAAAGTGATTTTTGCAGTCTCTCCTCCAGAAAGAGTGAATTTGAACACAAAGACAGAATATTTGAGCCAACGAGAGAAGTAAAAAGAGAATCCTTGAAGTCTTTTCTTTAACACATGTTATCCTGTGTGCATTACAGGAAGGAGAATGTCCCTTTAAATAGTTTGGGAGCCCTCTAGTGATTCTTCCTGTCTTTCACTGAAGAAATGGTGAGATCCTCCCCCTATCAGTACATGTAGTGTGGAGAGGCTTTTCTGCATAGCTGATGGACCCAGTGTTTGCCATCCCGTGAAGCCACTCTTAGTTCTGCAAACCCTTAATGTGGCAGAGAAAACCCGAATAAAATGCTTTCCTTTTCTCAGTCATCCATGTTTGTCCATTTTATTCATCGTTTAAATTCTTGTTTTGCAAAGTTGTAAACTCTGGGAGATCAGCGACTTAAATCTTGGCAGCATTTTGTCTTGGTTTACAAAGGACCTTCAGGGCAGAACCCCAAGTACATGTGTGCTAGTGTGTGCTGCAAACCCTTCCTTCTGAGCTGTCAAGAATTAGAGTGTAAATCCTGAGCCTTCAGATTATGGTGAGAGCTGAACCTTTTGCTATTCTGCCATTACAAACCATAAGCTCTTATAAAATATATTTTTAGGAGCCCTATTGAATCGCACAGTATGTAGCATAATGTAATCAATACAAGAAGCTGCATATAAATAATCTGTTTGGATTCTCACACATTTTAAGATGAGAGAGGGCACCATTCCCAGCAGTACTCCCCCCCCCCCCCCCCCCCNNNNTCCCCCCCCAGAGTTCACACCTTTTATGGGGGAAAATGATTGTAAAGTATTCATTTAAGCCAATAACCAAAGCTTATGTTATTCATTTCTCAGTGATATACATAGTGCTCTTTTTGTATACTATTAACTGTGGACATATGTTTTTCATTTGACTATGTTACTTACACACACAATTCTTTTAAAAAATATGTAAAATATAACAGCTGCTGTAAAAAAATATTTTTAGATCTCTGAAGTGCCTAACGAGCTGCAGTGCACAACAAAAAATGGTTTGGTCTTTATAACTTGCCCATAGTAAAATACCGTGGAAGAGTTTAATCCACTTGGTCATCTCCCTGGAAGGGGGCAAATTAACACAGTTCTAATATGACAATGTACTTCTGTGGGGTGTATTCCTTGGCTGCAACAGCAAGGACTTGATCGTTCACTGCATCAAAGCAATGATACAAACAATGGATCAGCCAACTTTTAAAACAGCAGTATAAAAGCAATTGTAAAGACACCAACTGTATCATCTGAGCTCTGCTTTGACATTGCTGTTTTCTGATGGCAAAAATACACCTATTTCTTGCCAGTGTAAGTGAGAGATTAAGGGGTAAATATAGAAAACCTAAAGTTTGCTTTGGATTAGAACTTTTTTCTTTATGAATTATTGAATAAATCAAATATCCTTGGTTCTTATCCCAACAGAGTGTGATGATTGCTAGCTTGAAAAAATGTAGCAAGAGCAAACGTTGGCAAGAATGAAGCATTATAATGTGATGTCTACAGAGATTTAGAGATAGGGAGACTTGTCAGTTACAGGGAATGCTATCAATATTGGGAGAAGATATTTAAACTGTAATTCTACCTAGATTAAGGTACTTTAAAACAGTGTTAGTGGATTGAAAACAACCCGTGCTAGCCTCTTTCAAGGAAATAATTGCACCACTGGTTACTACATGGATGCAGATTATTCCGTTGCAACACATTTGACTGCTACCATGTGAGGGAATGGCAAGTGTGGAAAACTGCCAAAACTGAATGTCTTCTTCCTTCTCTTCCAGTTGATAAGACAGGAGAACTAAGATGCTTTTTTTGAAATCAGTCATTTGGTATCTGGAGAATAGTATGAGAAAACAAATCTTCTTTATGAAGATTCCAGTCATATAGTGGTAGAGAACATACTGGGGAGGAGTCTGCTCTCAGAAGAGCTCTGACATTCCCAGCAGCAGCTGCAGAATCATTCTGAGAATTTGCTGCTGCAATTTGATGGGGAGCCATGGTCTTTACTTGCACCAGGCCCTAGCAAGGTTCTGCTAACACACCTTGCATCACCCAGGTTAGATGTCTAGACAGTGTTTCTCATTTCTTTTTTTCTCCTACATTTTTGTTCCTTTAGTCTTGATGTTTCCACAGTGTTAAATCCAGTGTATTCAAAGTTGTCTGGGGTGTTCAATGCTGTGTAGACAGTGTCACTGAAGCACTTCCATTCTGCTTCAAAAGTGTTCAGGATGTACAAAGTAGCAGACACAACGTTCTTGAATCACTTACAATCAGTATTTATGTCACAGGAAGTTACAGTAGTGGTATCTAGCTGGCTTTCCAATGATTTACAAAGTGCTGGTTTTACAGCAACAATTTTAGATCATTAACTTCAAAATTTTTGAAATTTAGCTTATTCCAAAGCTTTTGCTTCGATGTGGATGTCAAACTTTCCATAGTTAACTTGACATTTGTATCTTCCTCCCACGGGCTGATTCTGATGTTGCCCTAGAAGTGGTGCAATCAATCACTTTTAATTTTTAGAATGGGAGTTTGTCTAGGGAAGTTTGCTTTTACTTGGAGTGTGAAGGCCTGTGTAGATACTGAGAATATTTATCTGAAAGAATGGGTCACTCTTTTTGCCTCTTTCATACTGCATTTTTCAATATTAGTAACAGACTTTACAGTCTTCCTCAAAACAAGCTCTGATGCCTCTGGGATAATAATTATGCTCTTTTGTATCTGAGAATTTACATGCTCCATGTCTTCATAAATGTTGTCCCTTATTTTAGCTATGTTTAAGCAGCATTTGGTCAGTATCAGTGGTGACATAGCATTTCTTGTAAAGTATCAATCATGCTGTATAGTCATTTTTGCCATTGAGCAATGTAGTTCATTGACCACTGGAGATGTAACAGTGGTTTCACTGTCAGGTTCTCCATTGTTTCATCAGGAACTGCAGGTCTACAGTACAGATATCTAATCCAAGTTTCCTTAAAAGTGCTATCCTTTTAAGAAAAATTTCACTTAGTGTTATTTTGTTAATTTTGTCCTGGAAACTACATAGTCCACCAGGGCAGTCCTTCACATTGTTTGATTCAATAGATGTCAGTAAGTGTCTGTACAATCCTGTTATGCTCAAAGATGAAAGTTTAAAGGACTGAAAATAAAGGGAAGGCAGGTTCCTCAGGGAATGTCTGCACTTTGCAGTGCAGATAGCCCTGAACCAGTGCTGACCAACCTACAAACTGACCAGCTGCATTAGCACAATTTTTCACTTCAGTAAAATCTTTGAGTCCCAGTAATAAGCCCCGGCTGCAGCTCAGTGCCATGGTGATGCGGATATACTGCTTGTACTTCCAGAGCAGGATCTGCTGTGCTCTGCTGTGTGGGAGTCACTGAACTCTAGTAGGGCTTCTAGCTGATGGAAAGTCACCTGTGATCCTGAATTCTGTGTGAGCAGATTTTGCAATTGCAACTGGTCTTGAATCTGTACCTACAGCTTTGTTGGTTTTTTGTCATCTCAGAAGCCTAAAGGAATTGTAGATCAACCTGATGTCAATGCCAAACACGCATGCTCTAGCACTATCACTCAACCAGATTCCCTCACTAGATAGAGACAAAGAAGATGAGGTAAAGCTGGCTACAATTTGGTGATAATTCATGTGAAATTTGATAAACCTGTCAGTGATCTAGTGTGTGTACTTTAACTGCCTGACAGATTTCCTGCACTAAGTTAGAGCTGGATCTAATCTGAACTCAAGTTTTCACACTTATCTGCAGGTGTCTACTTACAACAACAGCTCTTTGGAAAAAAGTTTGAGCTTAAAGGTGGAGATCAGGGATCATGTTTCCCTTTGAAGATTGCAGCTGACTCCTGTGTTAGAGAGCTATCATCTGCTGGTCTTAGGGGGATAATACAGGGGTATAATGGCTAGATTTTTTAAATGAAATGACAGGTGGTACTTTGCTTTTTTTTTTTGTTTTGTTTGGGGGAAAAAAATGGTCTGTAAATTTGAAATGGCTTTTAAATTTATGTAAGGCAAAGAGAAAGGTGGGAGAGAAATCTTGTCTTCATGGGATATTTCTCAGTTTTTCCATGTCATATATGCAATATACATTGAACTTTTTGCTAAAATGAAGCAAGAAAAAGGGAAGCAAGTAAATATGCCTTATTCCCAGCTAACCTTAGAGGATACACAGTGGGTATGAAAGATGAATTGGGGTTTGGGGACTGGGAGTGCAGTGTAACACTCTGCATTGTGAAGCAGGCAGTAACCAGTCAGTAGCATGGGTCCCTCCGCTCTCACAACTTGGCCCAGGAAGTTCCTGTGCTGAGAAGCTTCTCAGGCAAAGTTTATCCTGGCAGAAACTGTTTAGTCAGTGCTGACTCCCCTGTGTAACTACAAGAACGAAAAGGTCTTGCATGGTACTGGAAACACTGCACTTGAGACTGGTGGTGAACTTCAGGGGCCCAGAAATCTGGAACAAAGAAATCTCTTCTTAATTGTAGCAGTAGTGTTGTTCTGACTCCAAGCTTCTTCAAGAGCTGCATTTTGAAGCAAGGTTGTTGATTTTATTTTATTTCATTTCATTTCATTTCATTCGTCTGAAAGTAATTTATGTCTGTTTAGACAGAGTTCACTTTTCTAGGGAAGAGGAAAGAAAGATGAAAATTATCTCATTGTCAAAATAAGCAGAAAAAATAGTCACCAAACAAACTAGAGGATTTTTGAAACATTTACCTTTTTTTAAGTTGCACTATTATAAAATGATATGAAAAGCTTATTGATCAGCTTTTCTGTCAGCAGAAATGAAAAGGACCCTTCAGATTTTGAAGTGAGTTTACCCAATGTGACGAAACACTTAGATAAAGACCTGGAATGCAGGTAGGAATAGGAAGCTGTAAGAGCACTTCAGATTCAGAGGTTCAGAATTTGCACAGCAGGAACATTTATCTCAAGGAGGGAGATTAGGTTCCATGATCATTTGGCAGTCCCACCTATGCAATGATTACAAAGTTGAGTGTTATTTAGGCAAACTATGGTGGCTGGAAGCAAGTTGGGAGTTTTGAATCACAGAAAGAAATCAGGACAAGTCCTGGTCAGGGAGGAGTAAAGTATGACTGTATAAACATACTTGAAATCTGTATTGTGTTTACTTTTCAGAAAATGGCTTCAGCTCTTGGAAATTAAAATTTTATTTCCTGTTTTGCTAAATGAAGGAAACTAAGGCAGGGGATCAAAGTTATGCTTCCAAAGTGTCATAACAAGGAAAACCGATAAAGTTTTTTGGCAAAGGGAGCTATGCAGTTCTAGAAGAAGCAAGTATTCCCACAGTGAAATGTGCACCAAAGTATGGAGCCCTTGCTAGGCTAATCATGTTTGCTTTGCTATATTGAGGAGAGACAAGCTCCTCTAGAATAAATAATTTCTATAAATCTCCCATTTCTGTAACTTTCCTTCTTTCTTTTCTTCCAATATAATAGAATCACAGGATGGTTTGTGTTGGAAGGGACCTTAAAGACCATCTAGTTCCAACATATCTTGCAAAAAAGCACATGAACTGCCTGCTGGATTTCCTTAGTAGGTAAATATGTGAAAATTTGAGAATCTCAAACAGTTTCCCCCCACCTTTTAAAACCTTGCCCAAACCCAAAAGTTCAGAATATTTTTACTTTTGAACTGATAAACTCCAAGAAGAATAGATATTGTGTCACTTTGTATGATTCATTTTAAAGTAAGGTCCTGATACATCACAGAGGTTTGGAGACTACCTTAGGGTGAAAAGGAATACATTTTAGCCCTGTGAACCAGAGTATTACACCTGTACAAAGTGATCAGCATCTGACATATTTTGACATGTAAAGCAGAAAATTGTTTTCTGCTCATTTCCATACTTGAGCTATTGCAGTTTTGTTCCACTAAGTTTTTGTTCCACTAATTTTCATCCTAACTGGAAATTTTGTCAGTGGAGTTGGTGGCTGGTAGGGTATCTTACATCTCTGACATTTGATTTCTTCACATGCTGCTTGGGCTGTGGACATATGCATTTTGTTGCCTACACATTGAAAAGGGTTTTCGTGTTCCCTCATCGTTGCACATCACTGATGCGCAATGTTGAGCAGTAGAAGTAGACAATTGTGTGGGGCTTTGCATTTGATGTGCCAGTTATTTAATAGTTTATTCTTAAGACTACCATGGGCACTTAGAGATTTAGGCAAGCACTTCTATATCACACAGCAGCAAGTTCTCATTTCACTCACAATCAGAAACATCATCCTGTTCAGTACTGTGTTTATTACACCTTGCTATTTTACAACTAATCTGTGAATGACAATTATTAAAACAGTGAAAGTTCAAACCAATGCATTGATCTGTACTTTTTGTCTCCTGGTCTCTTCTGAAAGACTTTGGTTCCTGTTTATATACAGCGAAGTTTTCTTCAGACTTGATGTTTCTGAAACAGATCTTCTGGCTGATGCAATTGTTGGGAAAAGACAAGGAAACCTTAAATTAATTGTCTGATTTTTCAACAGAGAATATGTTAAATTAAGCTATGCACTGCCAGAGTTGGGCAATATTACCAGACACAGGTCTTTACAAATTTTTTTGGTAACGATTCTCTCTCACATGCCAGCTACACTGGAAACAAGCAAATAAATTTTTAGTAACTACTTCAGAATTGTTTAATCTTTTTCTAGTAGCAGAATCATTTTTTTATGGGCTCTGATTTTGACAGATTTATATAAACTGAACTGGCTGGCAGTGACTCACTTTCTGTGTTAATTACACTAGCATTCCTTTTTGCTATCTGGATAAATAATATAACCAAGAAGTGTCTTGATGAACAATTGAGATATCAGAATATGGTCAATTTTCTTTTTCAGCCAGGGATGACCCAAGCTTCATTACTGAAGGAAAGACATGTTGCTGTGAGGTAAAGTTTATGGACCATATTTAAATTTTCTCCTCAAATATTTTGTTCACGGTTTAAGGTTGAACTTGTTTGTGGTACATTGAGGTCAAATGCAGCACCAGTAACAAATTCTTCAGGCTTTATACAAAGAAGAGTGATGGCACTGGCACAGCTCTGAATTTGATTTACTGGGCAGTGCCTTGCTTGGTCTTGGCAACACATTGTCAAGGTCCTGTGGCCTTTGGATCTGACCTGACTCTTGGTTTGCTGTGGAATACAACTATGCATATGATGCATTTTCTAGATGACAATGACATTCCTGTTCTCCTGCACAATGCTGTTAGTATCATTCCTCACTGCTGCTAGTATCATTCTTTTTTTTTCTTATTCCATTTTAAAATGTCTTTACTGAAAACTGACCCAAAGTGAAAGGTCGTGAATAGCAACAGTCCAAGACACTTCTCACACACACAGTGCAGAAACTCTTCCCAGTCCTGTCCGATTGAGTGAACCAAAGGCTTGCTCTTATTTACACTGTCATGAATACTTGAGCACTGCTGAGGCAAAGCACAAGGCAATATCCTTTTTTTGGTTCCATCTCCTGCTGGTGGTTAAAAAAACAAATGCATTTTCTGTGTATGTATAACCTCACTCCCAAGGCTGCTTTTAGAGCTTTTGACCTGTTAAAATGATGCAACACTTTCTTACATGAAAATCAGACCTATTTTGAACAACTTCTCATACAATACTTATTTGTATACAGTACTTATTTGTACACTCATTAAAGTTTGAATGATGAACTTTAATTCCTCCACGTTTTTCTCCATATATTGATGCATTGTAACCAGTGTGAAAGTTCAGCTGGTCAGGTGAAGCCTAAAACTTGCAAGATTTCAAGGCTGCATTAAAAAGCAGAATTCAAACAATTTTAGCTGCCAGACATGTCTGATTAGTATATTCCAAATATTCATAACTCTATTATTAATATATAGATTTTCACATTTTTTAATAAGTGAATGAAAATACCTTTTGGGGAATAAAGTAATATGTTTTAAAGGCATTTGTTTACTTTTTCTGTAAGCTCCTGAGATGGCTAACATACTAGTTGTTAATCACACCATCTGTTCAAGCACTGTTTGACTAAATGAATCAATTCATACTTTTTCTTCTTAAAGCAGTTTTTTACAGAACAATATGTTTGTGTCTATTACCCCATCATTTGGCAATGTGATATGAGATATTTTAATTTTCCTATTTATTGTGCAAGGATTTTCAATCTCCAAATATTTTTTTTAAAATATGCATACAGCACAGAAAAGCTGTGTCTATTGATTTCTGTAGCATTGCAAACAGTGGAAAAATCTGTTCCATTCTGCTGTCAAATTTCAACCATCTGATTATATTTAAATGAGTTATTTCAACATGTTTCATTTGAATGACCGTCACACCAGCGATTCCTCGTGCATACCGAAGATGGCAGTGATGCACAACCTACCCACCCTCGAGTGCTCGCTCACATTTTAGGTACTGCTTCCAGGAATCAGAAAATTAGGGGGGAAATATCCTGCAAATGGGAATGGCAACCTTTTGTGGTCTTCCATGTCTCAGTTGCCTCTGGTGAGCTTACATTCACAATGCATTCCAATCAAAATTCGGGTTAAATATGGAAACTGGAGCTTGAAATAAATATAAACCCAAGTTTAGAAAGACTGTAAGCAAGCTGTTTTAAAATTTGTGTTCATATGCTCTTCTTAGCTCCAACTGAAAGAAAAAATCATCAGTTTCTGTGCATCAAATCTTGGTCATTGCTGAAACCTCATATGAAAGGCATTAAGTTTAGAATGACTATGGGTTCTTTCTAACTCCTTTGAAGCTTTGCACAAATATGCTGGGGTATGTTCCTGATTCTTAGTTTACCTTAAACCAATGTTTTGTAGATTCAGAGGAGGAATGTTGGCCGGAGCAGCAGGGAGAATCTGACAATAAGAGTTTCTGAATAAAAATAATGATTGTAGCCATACTGGTAGTACAAACAAATAAAATGAAAATAAATAACAAAATACCTCAGTATAATATAACGAACAGTTCTGAAGCAAAAATGACTGAATGACTTCCTAATAATGTTTTATTATCGTGGACTAAACATGTCTTGATACTGCAGTGAAATCAGAGTTAACAATTTCTCCTGAAGCGTGTGTCCTATTTACTCAAGAAAACAGTAAGTTGTTTTCCTCACTGTTGTGATAGCGGTCTCCAGAGAGTTTGCTTGTCAAGAAAGGTAACTGTATTCTCAGAGGCAAATAACTATTTATTAAAGATTAAAATTTGTTAAAAAATTGTTTCTCATTCATATTCTGGTTTTCAACCTGAGTCTTATTTGTGTAAATTCATGTATAGGTAGGTTACCTGGCCAGACTACTTTCTAAGTATTGCATGCTACAATAGAAAGGCATTTACTGAGTAATAAAAAATGATGCCAAGGTGGTCTTAGTAGAGTCTTCACCCCCCTTGGTTTGTCTGATTTTCTTTATTGATGACTTGGGGTTTTTTTGTTAATACAGAGAAGGAAAGTAAGAAGGCGAATGTGTCTGTGAATGATGAAGCAAAATTTATATTATAAGTATAATCAGAATTATAAATTATAGTCAGTATTGTGTTGTGCCAGTGGAACACTGTTGTCTTTCTGGATCATAAATAGAGCAGAAGTCTGTCAGTAATGCAGGCATCAAACAGGTGTATATACAGAGGAGTAGGTTCATGGCCTTGAACTGGCACTAAATGTGAACTGTAAGGCAGTGAAAGGTATGGAATAATACATGTATTGTTTTCTCAAGTGTGCCGGTAAGGTGATAAGCTGTTGACTTATTTTATAGAAGGTGGAGATTTTTGTATTTAATTTTAATTAGTAGCTAATGTTAGTCTGCTTTGAATGTATTGCATGAGTCGTTGTGAGGTGACTCCTCTGAGAAAATGGATTATTTCATAAGAAGAGGTAAGAAGACATTCTTTCACCCTTCAACCCCTTTTTCAAATCTAAATATTTAGCACTTAGCAAATGTGATCCACTGTGTCACTTTGAATGACAAAGCTTATCTGACAATGGAGGAGCCCATCCTTTCAGTAAGAGGCCACACAGCTTCACTTAGGCCCTGCTGAAGTTTCAGTTTGAGGCAGCCACTATTCATTTCCAGTCTTGGTAGTATAAATGTATAATGGCATTTATTTCCTGTCACTGATTTGTTCTACTGGCGACATGTTGTTCTCATGTTGTTGACAATGAAGGTGTTTCATGTCTTCCCCGTTGCTAATGGCTCGTTTATAAATGTAGAGAAAGGAAGAAGGAAGGGAGGAAAGAGGAAGGATGGCCATACACTTTGTAGGTCTCTGGGGGATGAAGGCATTTGTCATGGTTCACTTGTGCTCTTTAGGTCACCCATACCTTATCGAGTATATTAAAGTCAGCACAGAGGGCTGAAGTTCAGTTTCCAGTTTTAAAGCCTTAAAGAAGTCTTGCTGGGAATTTCTTCCCTGAATCCTGATCCTTCTCCTTCAGAGATATATGTAAGCTACATCCAAGTATTTAAATTGGTCTATGTTACATTTTACTTATCTGATTATCAAAACCTTGGCTATTGATTTTGCAATTATTTTTTTCAAAACTGTGAGTCCTCTCCATGTAAGGGGTTATGACTTTTTACAGTATACTTTTGAATGTGGGTGTAAGATAAAATTAGTAAGTCATTTGTCACATCAGTTCACATCAGATCACTGAGAAGCTCATACTGAGCTATGGCATCAGGATGAAACTGCCCCTACACTGCTTTATCTGGTTAATTAAAAAGGATATCTAGTGAGTTCATGTCAACTTGAATAATGATTGTGCCTTTCTGTACATATTAGAATTCTCCTTGAAAAATCTAGTAAATAGCATTGCCATGTTGAGATTGTAAATTTTATTCAGGAGATAGATTGAGTCTGCCATTTTGAAAGAGAAAGATTTATTATTTTCTTCAAAACAAAAGTAATTATCCTGAGAGAATTAAATTTGCCTTCTTTGCATTAATAATCTGACAAATTTGACTTCCTTATCATTTGTATCTCTTTTGCAATATTCTTTTTCACTGGATGAAGTTGTTCCTTAAGAGTTCAAAATGTTCTTGATCTTTTTGATTGGGCAGCATTTAGAGTTATCAAATCTTGAAAGCATAGAATTTTTCATGATGTAACCTGATCTCCGTTTTGCTTTTATATGCTATAAGTGGACTTTGTGCAGTCCTTATGCATATGGTTGATTACTAACTCAAAAATAAATCCCAGAAACTTCAGTGGAATCACTTTTGTAAGTGTATGCAAGTAGAAAGTAGATAATGTGTCGTGTCTTGTATGTAAAAAAAAATGTGAGTGGTTACTCTTTTATTGCAGAAGGTCTTCTTTAGGCTTATTACAGATCTTTAATAAAGATTTTGCAATAATGATTAATCTTCTCTCTAAAATGTTGATTTTATTGGGATAGTAATTTTGAGTCCATTGAGTTATTTTAAAAGCTTTTAAAGAATTTTAATAATACAGTTCCATGATTTTACTGAAAACTGAATTGTACTAATTTTAATTAATTTGCTTTTTGCAAATAAAGGCAAAAATAAAAGCGAGTAACTTTAAAAAAAAAAAAAAAGAAAAAGAAACAAGGGCCAAAAGGAGATCTTAAAAAAATTGATGACTTTGAATTCCATATTGTTACAAGGCTAATTGTTTTGGATGCCTGTTACTCTCAAGTTAGAAACCAAGCTAAATCTGATGGTAAATGGCAATAATCCATTTTTTGAAGAAAGTTGTCATTAATCTATATAGTTAATAACTATTTTTAATATGTTTGCTTTAATTTTGTACTGTAGCTGACTGGGAAGTGGAGACAAAAGTGAAGATACCATCTAACTGATCCTAATGAAAGACAGCCAAACAGAAAAGGAATCTTTAAATTTTTGAGGTTGTTTCTGCATTGAAAGCCAGATTGTTGAAGTCTAATTCTATTACTTCACCTCCAAATCTCTAAAACTAAAGAGTTTGGAAGCTGTGTAATTTCTTTCCATACTGGTGCAGTAGCATGAGGTGAAATGAAAGGTGTTTGTTCTGAAGCATGTTGTGCTACTGATGGAGAGCCTGGTGGCAGGAAGAGAATAGAGTCAAATTGAAATTTATAAAGTTCTCAATGATATTTTGATATTTTAAGCTCTGGAACATCAAAAAAATATGAGTTGTTATTGTCATTATTGTGTTTTGCCCTGGCTTTTCATTGCATATGAAAGATACAGTACTTTTTTGTAAATGGGAACATTTTGAATCCCAAAATAAAAAAATAATGTTGTAGGAGCTATCCCAAATCTGTTTCAGAAAAGAAGTTGCACACTTGTTATCCACCAATAGTAGAGACAGACTTTTAGGAGTTTTAATAGAGTTGGTCCTAAGAATCATTTGATATCAGATGCTCTTTACCAGAGATTGCACTCAGAAAATAACTCACAAGTCCAGTGGTCTCTAAATTACTTGCTTATGTTATTTCCTACAATCATGCTGCTAATTCATTATGTCTTCCTCTCTACCTCTACTGGTGCTTAGATGATAAACTAAAGTTGTTTAAATTATGTTTATGGCAGATTAGAGGGGAATAAGATGAAGACAAAGTAAGAAAGGGGAAGATGAATGAGATGGTGCAACAATACCTTGATGATGCATATGTTTTGTCAATGTAATGTCTGATTCTCTACCATCTTCAGGCCATACATACTCTGCTCTTGACTGAATCACATATTTGTTCATTATATACCATTCATTGTGCTTTTACTCCCACAGTTACTTTCCTCTGTGGTGGTGGAAACCTTCTAGCAGCTTGACAGTCTCTAACTTCCAGTTTTCTCCTATTTTAGAGGAAATTGTTGAAGTATTGTGGAAAAGAAAGGATTCAATAAAAAGCAAGTATTAACTGCTCGGTACAGTTCCTACAGGTGTTGTTAATTCTGTAGACTTATTTTCATAACTAAAGGGCTATGTGGAGAATTATTTTCTGTCAGTTGCTTTTTCCTGTATTAGTTTGCAGGTAAATTTTTTCTTCATCCTTCTGCTACAGGACCTTGAAAAAACGAAATCTTTTATACATTTTATTTAAACACTGTAAAAATATTCAATTTGCAATTTAAATTGATTACATCTCAAAGCAGAGAAGAATAAAAGGAAATAATAATGGCAGGAAGACCTGTTTACAAAAACACTGCAAATGTGGTGATGCATTATTCAAGGACTAACATTTCTTTCATGCAGTGCAAGAACCTGATAAGTTCTCAGATACCGTCAAATTACTGCAACAACAGTGATGCAGCTGTAGTAGAATTTAATTTCTTTTTGCTGTCCTTGCTTTGGTCTCCCTAATATCTTTATTCATTAATGTAGAAATTAAGTCTCTTGTGAACTTGGCATAAAACTTCCCCTTCCCATTTTCAGACCAGCTTGCCAACAGTTTCTAAGCATTTAAGTGAATCTTGTACAGGAAATGCAGCAGTGAGACTCATCCAGGCTAGGCCAGGCAGGAAGGCTTTTGATCCTTCTAGACTCTTCCACTTTAGACAAGAGTGAACACAAAAATAATGTTTCAAAAGCAAACAAAATCTTTCCAAACAAAGATATTTGGAAGGTGTTGCAATAAAGAGTTGTTATTGTCTGGTTCTTCTAACAAAGACTTTGGCTAGAAAGGTAAGAGGTATGACCATGGAGTCATCATTTCTACCATGATGGAGGCAAACCCAGCTCCACTAGACTTCAAGGCACAGTAACACGACTGCCATGATCGCCTGTGGCTGCTGGCTTTTCTGTTATCAGATTGACTGTTACTGTGAAACACAACATCTCATGCCATTTCAGGCAATACTTCAACATTCACTCTTTTCTTATAAAACTCTGAGTAATCTGCTTTTATGTACAGAATGGAGTGGAGACGGACTAACACTTTCCTATATACTTACTGAAACCTTCTTCTGTGGGGTTTATATAGTCTGTAGAAAATGAACAAAAAATTCCACTCAGTTAGCATTCTGCATCATGTGAGCAAGATCCTCTAGGTCTTGTTTTAGCCAGACATTTTGATAATTCCTTCTTCAAGAGATAACCTAGAAATGGGGATGTACCTACACTCAGGGTATATGAATACAAATTACAAATACCAAAGCACCATATTTTCTAGAGTACAAGCTGCATGTGTTATTTATTTGTTATTTTGTGCTTTCTTTAATTGTTTTAATAGTAAGTATTTCTAACTCTACACTACAGAATATAAACTCTGTATGAGTTTTAAATGCATATATTTTTGCTTCTGTTCTTTTCAAAGCAAAAGGTTATGGTGAGCCAGTTTTGTATTATTACATCCTCTCAAGGGACTTAAGTAAAAAAAGTCTGTGAAACATTGCACTAAATCATCAGTCAATGAGGCCACTCACAGTATATAAACATAACTGTGTTCATAAGTCTTTTCTGGGTCAGGGCGAAGAATGTATTCACTTGCCAGTGTTGCCTTAAAGACAACTTAGCAAACAAAAGATTCAAGCACAACAAGAAAAGCATCATTCTTATGAAGACACTTGACATTCCCTGAAGCATCCACACCCAAACAAATCAGTCCACACCTGAAAAGCAGACTAAGCTAAAAGCAGTTTAAATATGTTCAAGTAAGAGAAGTTCAAATATTTGCAAATATTAAGCAATTGTTCTATGTGCTTCTAATTCATCAGATTGCATTAAACTTGAATGCACGAAGGTCTCTCAGTATCACTGAGAAAACTGAAAACTTGATAAGCTCTGAAACTTGCTATGTTCACTGAAAATGTGTAACTGTACATTCAATAGGTCTGTATATGTGTTGTTATCTTTTCATACTTCATGTTCCTTAGGCTTCATACACAGTGTAATTAACCCCCAGTTGAGAACAATCTCTGTTGTTCATTCAGTACATGAATCCTCTTAGTGCAGCTAACATACCAAGTTATGTTTGTGTTGAGAGAGCTTGTATGTTGTTAAAAATCCTATTTTTTTTTAAACAGGTATTTGTACTACAAATTATACTAGTTGGGAAAAATAAGCTATGTGTCAACGTTGTCAAGTTACACATAGAAGTATTAAAGATACATAAAAAATTGATTTGTAATGGAAATGCTGATTGTAAAGAAAGACATTTAAATGACTGCTTCTTGCTGTTGTTTGAAAAGCAGCTATGTGTATAAAACTCAATCTGTTTTGATAGAGCATTCCATACATTCAACTTAGCCACTGAAACTTGTTGTACTTTGTATTTGTTTTAACTATTGAATTTAAACTATATGTTCTTGTAATATTTAGAATGCTTCTTTGATTGCCCATAATATTTTTGATTGTGATACTGGGAGACAGATGAAAGAACTGGAAATCAAATCTCCTGCGTTCTCTTTTCCATTCTGCAGCTTACTGAAGTGGCTTCTCTGCAAAGTATTATTTAAACACCTGCAATTTATGAGAACAGTTTAGCAGACAAGTAAGTGGTGACATAAGTTTTGGAAAGGATCTGTAAACTGCTTTGCATGTTTTTTGCATGTTAGCCACAGCATTTTAAATGCAAAAAACTTATCCTAACTATTGGAAAACATTATGTTGTATTTATTATACTTTGTGATGTTTAAATAGTTGCTTCTGTTTCTGTTATGGAAATACCATATAAAATCCATTGGATTGAATATGGATGGTATTTTTATATTTCACCTGTGTAGGGAGACGTTTGATGGTTTCTTTTGTATTCAGATTGTGTTTCCACTTGATTCTTTCCCTCCAATTGCTTCCCAATTAATTGTGACACAAGAACTTGTGTTTATAGAAAAGTCGTGGGCAAAAGTTTATCTAGCATGACAGAATTAGTATATATTTGTGTTCTATGTTCATCTTTAAAATTCTGCTCTCATGGCCATCTATGCCCAGCAGCAGTGCCTATGGAGCCAAGTCCTCATTCCCGTGTCTACCTCCCTGGGGAATGTTGACCAGCACATGCAAACAGAATACATTTAAATAACATCTGAAAAATATACTTGTAACATTTATACATGTATTGTTGGAGAGATGCTCCAGAACTGTTCCTACATAATTTTGTACATAAAACTACCTTTCTCCCTGCAGAATTTCAACAATTACTATCTTCAGTAAAACAAGATGACGTTTTTTTTTTCCTCTGGGAGGTTAGATATTCTATTTATCTTATTTCAAGCTGAAGACAAAAAGAAGCATGAGATCTCTTAGTCAACATATATAAGTTTTAGAAAGGTGAATGAATGTGGTTTAAAATTGTATATGAATATGGTCACGTCTTAGTAAGTTTTCTGTCACTTGCTAATATAATACAGCTTTCTTCTGATGCTGATATGAACAATTCATTTACTGATGGTCGATGACTGCATGATCTAATAGGAATAGATAAATACCTAAATTAAAGTTGTAAGTCTGTGCATAACTAGCTAATTTGGGCAACATGAGAGATAGTTCTGTGAGTGCTTCTATGACAAAATGCAAGTAGTAGTTAATCTGTATGGAAACCTGAATTTCCCAGAAGAAGAAACAAGTAACTTTGGCTGGAATAACAGTTTGTTTAGAGAAAAGCAAACTTAATAATCACTACTCATGGAGAATGCTTTAATGGAAACAAGAGGATATTAATTTGATCATTCAAGAGTCATTCAGCTATTAGTTAACACAAGGGCTATCCAGTAATGTAGTATTAATCATTACGTTATATACCAGAGCTTCCAGACACTTAATGCTTAGGGTTGGAATGTAATTCCAATAATTTCACTTCAAAAGCAAAGGCCATTTGCCCACTTGAACAAAAGGAGGATGTGTATTGGTGGGTAACAGCACAGATCCAAGGAGACTTGGTCAGGCAACAGAGCAGCTGAGATCATGACAAATTTTGCTGAAAATTACCTACATTTTCATTCCATGACCTGTAAGGAGGAACTACTTTGCTCAGTTTTTCACCTAAAGTTATTTTGCAGATGTTCTTTATTAAGAACCAGGAAAGGGTACAACCCTATCTTAAATACTTTTGCTATTGAAGGTGAATTCTATTTGATATATCAAGTGTTGTCAGCAGCCTAAATGTTTTGAAAGAGTATTATTTCAACTTTGATCTGACACTTTTAAACAGTTGGTTTATACTTTTGAACAGTGCACAATAAAGTGTGTTTTACTGCATTTTTCCTTCCAAATAGATAGTGAGAATCTCCCACAATTCAATGTCTCTAATTAATAGGTAAATGAGAATTGTTTAAAATTATAATGGAAACAGTAAGTTTTATTCTATGAGCAATAGCTGATGCAATGATCAAGATTTTTTCTTTTTCTTTTTCTGTGAGTCCATATTTTAATAACTTCCAAAAGAAGAGGAAAACATAGAAGCTTCCAACTATCTTTCCACTAAGTTTCATTTAAGGTCTGTTGAGGTCTCTTTTGAGATTGCACCCTCAGCAAGTTTGCAGATGAGTGATGCTGTTTACACACCTGAAGGACACAAAGCCATCCAGAGGGACCTGGACAAGCTCAAGCAGTGGGCATGGGAATATCATGAGGTTCAACAGGGCCAAGGGCAAGGTGCTGCACCCCCACTATCAATACAGTCTGGAGGATATAGATATTGAGAGCAGCCCTGCTGAGAAGGACTTCAGGGTACTGGTGAGTTAAAGATTGGCCATGAGCTGGTAACGTGCCCTTGCAGCCCAGAAAGCCAAGTGTGTCCTGGATTGGATGAAAAACAGTGTGGGCAGCAGGCGAGGGAGGGGATTCTGCCTCCCTGCTCCGCAGTGGTGAGACCCTGCCTGCAGTGCTGCACCCAGCTCTGGGCTTCCCACCACAGGAAGAACATGGAACTGTTGGAGTCCAGAGAAGAACCAAGAAGGTGATCTGAGGGCTGGAGAGCCTCTCCTGTGAGGACTGGCTGAGACAGCTGCGGGCATTCAGCCTGGAGAAGGGAAGGGTCCACGAAGGCCTCGCTGCAGCCTCCCAGTATGCAAAAGGGGCCTACAAGAAAGCTGGGGACAGACTTTTCAGCAAGACCTGTTGCAACAGGACAAGAGGTAATGGTTTTAAGCTAGAAGAGGCTTGGTTTAAATAAGATATAAGGAAGCAGTTTTTTACAATGAGGGTGATAAAACACTGACACAGGTTGCCCAGAGAGGTGGCAGATGCCCCAACCCTGAAAACATTCAGAGCCAGGTTAGATGGGGCTCTGAGCAACCTGATCGAGTTGAAGATGCCCCCATTCATTGCAGGAGGTTGAAATAGATGACTTGTAAAGGTCCCGTCCAGCTCAAAATATTCTATTATTCTATGACTACAGGAGTCTCCCAGGAAATTTGTGGCAAAAAATTTCCTCTGTTCTAGCATGTTACTGGAGATTTTAATTCCAAGTGTCAAATATTGTTGACAGTTATCGAGTTCCCATTTAACTCACTTCTCAAAAATATTTCTGTTAATATTTTCCAAAACTCTGAAAAAAATTTTCTAACATGAGATGCTTCTGGCATGTGTAAAGGACAAAGAAAACTAGGCTACATTCCTTAAGGGATTTTTGGTTGGTTGGCTCCTTTTCAGAGGTATTCCACAGGGTGAGATAAAGGAGGCCACACAAAACTGACACAGATTAGAGATTACAATGATAGACCATTACAATGATTGTGAGTAACTTTTGTAACATTCTGCACATTTTTATATCTTCCTCATACTTTCTGTTTAAAATTTTACAGAATTCTTGAAATTTACATTAATGAAAACACATCTGTGCTTCAGGAACAATAGTATTGTGTCCACAGGTCACTGTGGAGAAAGAAAAGAACATATATTCAAAATCATATGCAAGTAAAAGTTTCATTTAAAACTGTATTGCTACATAATTATCCTGTTTACAGTCTTTCCTACAGCTTTTCTCACAGAAAAATGTACATTTGGATTCTAACTGGAATAAAAATGCCAGAAAGCTTTGGCAAGACGATGGTTGCTGCATGCTTAGGGATATTGCATGGAGAAAGAAATGTGTTTGTAATTAGGGAAACACAGAACAGTTCTGATTACATCTAAGAAAAGCCAAAGAGAGTAACTTTCTGAAGGACAGATCTCATAAGCTAAAGTGGATGAAAACTCAGCTTTACACTAAAGTGGTTTAAAGAAATACACAGCTCCTCACTGTCTTTTATAATCCATTTCTAGATTTTTTTCTTGAATTAAAATATACACATCATTTGCCCTGCAAGGTTAAAAAATTTTCATGAGTTTTCTCTTAAAATCTCTGAGTAATGGTTACAAAAAGCCAGAAAAACATTCTGTTGAAGGTGATAGTAATCTGTCTACCTAACTCAGTGGTCAAAACAAAATTGACTATACTGGGTTTTTAAGTGTCCAAAAACTGTTTGACTTTGATAAAGATTTAAATGGAAAGTAAGGGGTGCTGTGTCTTCTCAACAGATTTTCATATCTACCTGACCCTTGCTATCCAGGCACTTCTAAAACACATAACTTTAAAAATATTTTAAAACACTTGGTCTGACTAGTTAGTGTTGAAGTGTTTAGTCTCAGACACTTAGACTTTGAGCCTCCAAAATTTTTCAAGCTAAACTGGTGAACTTGGAGAGCTAAACTAACTTGGATCTGCTGACCTCACAATGACATAGAAATATTATCTCATAGAAGCACTATCTCTGCTAACAAGAACTAACACAACAGAAAAACTTGCATTTTGAAACAGTTTGAGAAAGCTGAAGCTTCTGACTGAGTTCCTTGTAGCATTCTCTGCCCTGACATGAGACCAAGTTTTCATGGCACACAGCACTAACAAATGTGGTACTACAGTTTAACTTACCATGAATAGCCAAGTTTCATCAAAACACTGTTATTCTCTGTAAATGCCTGGAGAACATTAAGCCCTTGACTTTTCAAAATGTAGTAGTCAGATCTGACCTCTACAAATTGACGTTTTTTCTAGTTGTTATCTTACATTATGAATTTCAGATCCTGTTCATAAGGGTAGTGACCAAAAAGGTTCTGAGCCCTTTGAGTCTATGATACCTAAGACTTTATGAGTCTATGATACCTAAGAGTTTCACTTGTTGGTGAATGTGCAAATAATTAAAATAATTCTTTTTAAAAAGGAAGAGTGAGTCAATGGAAAGTGAAGACATTTCAGTTAAAAGAAACAAAAAGAAATTAATAAAGTCACTGTTCTTAAAGAGGTCCATGTCAGCACCTGTAGCATGCCTAGAATTTTAATTCATGTGCATAAGTATACCAAATCCCATCATCTTTATATAAATGCAGGAGAAACTTTCTAGGGCAAATGGCTGCAGAAGTGAAAAGTGAACAAGAATCAAGTTCTCATCTAACGTAGATGTTTGTTATGTTTTTTGAAATCAAGCAAGTATTTATGCCCCTGAAACAAACTATCTGAAAAAAGATCTTGAAGCACCTACTTTTCTTATCTCCTTCAGAACCACAGTGTATTCAATAGCATACCTAAAAGGACACAGCAAGCCGAGATATTAAACCATCAAATCTTCTATGTGTTCTTCTGTGGACTTCACCTGTGTAAGTCATTCTTACTACAAATTAAGGACTTGTACATTGGCATTTGGTACCAAACCTGCAGTCATGTTTGCTAAGCACGAAAATAAACTTTTTCTTCACATGTTGAATTCACTCCAAGTCCCTTGAAGAATAGCATGCTATGTCAGCATATAATTACAAGAAAAAGCTATTATTCCTTAGGATTACTTCTTTAAAACATTCTAGAGTTTGCCTCTTACACAACATACACGTATTTTTCATTGCAAATCTATGCAGCATTGCTGGCCATAGAGTGTTCCCAGTCACCCACCCAGAAAGGAGAATCATGGACGTAAACACAGCCCTTATACTGCTGTACTGAGTACTACAAACCAGACAAAATTTGGGGGACTATTGTAGTTTAACGTCTATGTTGACAGAGTCTTATTGGACTCTGTGCGTTCATAACTAATCTTTGGAAAAACATTTTTAGGTTTTGTGAGGGTTAATTGTACAATACATTGTGCATGTTACTGACATTTTTCTCATTCTGTAACTACCCTAATGTTTGTTGGGGGAATTGTCACTATGTGATGTAAAGATCAATTGGTTAAAAGATGTTTTTCAATAGTTGTAATTACTTTAAAGGATATACTGTAAGATGTTTGTCTGGAAGCATTTAAAAGCTAATATAAACTCACGGCTTATTTTAATCAATCATACTTGCTTCTTTTTCTCAGTGTTATTCTTCTGTTTTAATTTTTTGAATCTTAAATGTCAATAACAAGTTTTGATTTTTCCCCTTTCTTTTCCCTTCACAGATCAAATATTTTTGATCTTTCAGGGTTTTCAAGCAATGTTCTGACATGCATTCAAAATCTCTTCATACCAGTCTTCCTAAATTTCTTTTGTTCTTGATTCAAGTATAAACTGTTCTGTTCTCTGTAGTTATTTACAATATACTTAAAAATAACTTCATGTGACTGTAGCTAGTATATATACTTTTTTCTTCTCCCCCCAGATCTTCATAAACTACAATGCCCACAGTTTACTGAGATCAAAGTTGACATAGATCCAGGTTTAAATCTCAGCTGTATGGAGTATCATTTAAATTAAAATCAAACTACTGTTCTATGAGAAGGATGCTGGTTTTCAAATACAGAAATTGAGACTTGTTGACATAACGACTAAAATGCATAGGCCTTTTCCAAAGCATTGAATCCCTTCATTATATAGTTTCGTTTTGTATTAGTTCTAATTGATATTGTAAATTAATACAAGCATAAAAGCAAAGTATAGTCAGTTGAAATGTCTATTGCTATCATTATTCATAAGAAAGTATACTCAGCACTGCCTTTAATAGACCTCTGCCTGAATAAAAGACAGAAAAAAAATTCTTTTTATTTCAACTTGTAAAATCCTGGAGTCTAGTCCTTAAATCTTTCCTCACTGGCAAGAGTGAGTACTGAGAATTTAAATTGTTTCAAACTGAAGGATGCTGCAGAAACGAGTGCCTCCATGTTTCTTTAGTGCTATGGAACAAAATGAAAACACTGTCTCTAAATATTTCTTTCTAACAATCTTTAGTGGTTGATTAAATATTTGTGCTGTTCAATAGCAGTTCTGTAGAAGCAGGCTCAATGCTGAGAAACTCACTGAAGTGCAAGACAGAGTTATCGTGGTGATGCATTGTTAGATTCTGCTTAAACATGAGAAGGCTTGGAGCAGTATGTACTGAAGCACCATCTCTTAGATAAAGATAAGATTTATTTTCACTAGGGATTTCTTAATTTGGAAATAGTCTATAAACAAAAACAAATCTGGTGTGTGTGCTTTTCACATTATTTCCTCCCTCTGGATATGCTTATTTGCTTAGAGAAGTCCTGTGCAATCTGTTTTGCAGTGGGCAGAATACTCACTAGCCATGGCTTATTGCTGAGCAGATCACAGTCTATAGGCTAAGGAAGGAAAATGCATTTTAGGTTGGAAATGTCAAGAAAAGCTGTACTGTTTTACCATTTTATGACCTTCATTATGGCCTTAGATTTGAAAAATCTTTCTAAACTCGTACCCGTATGCTCTGAGTAAAGCAAATGTTTGTGATGCTGCTCTCCATAATCCCCTTTTCCTTTCTCCCACATCTGCTACTGACCAGGCCTTTTCTTCACTGTGATTGGAGTGCTTAGTTTGAAAAGACACAACATATTTAAAACTAGAGATGTCATTGTTATTAAAACACTTTACTCAGGCTCAAAATCAGGGTTTAGGAATCTTCAGATTTCCTTAGTGATTTTGGGCAACTGACTGAATCCCTCCATGCTTTGGTCTCTTATTTGTAAAAGTGAATAATAGTGTTTAATTTTAAGAGAAAATGATTGTTGCTTATTTTGATTGAAAGAACTTTTTCCTTGCATAATACTAGGAAGTAATACTATGTCCTGAATCTTCCACATACTGTGAATAATGCAAATATTTTTTAAAGTAAAAACACTGTCTCAAAATGCTTTAAAATTAAATTATATATGAATCTCTATCTTTGGTTTTTGAGTGTATTGTACCTTCTGCTGTTTCAATGTTTGTGGAGAAATAGTAAAGTAGTTGAATAAAAAGTCCTAAAGGTTTTGTGCTCCTCTGTTGAACAGTAGTAAGCTCTATGTACCACATTCTGAAAGTACTAAACATAGAAGTTCTCCTTACTGACATATTCATCTGGAAGGCCATGTCTGGAGAGAAAACTTATTAAGGCTTGTCTGTGTACGGAAGCTTCTCTTGGTTTAATTATATAAATCACATTTATATGACATGTATAAACACTACGCTGTACCGTATCTTGGCAAGCACATGTTATTCGGTTTGCTTCCAAGAGTTCAGGTTGCTGAACATCACGTATTGCATGCCCCAAATACAATGGAAAAAACAAAGGCAAAAAATTGCAGCCCTCTCCCCACCTCCATAGGTACTGATTTCTAGGATTTCTGGAATTTTCTTAGCACTTTGTTGAGTGGAGTAGCCTTAAAAATTGATTCAATTGAGAGTTTGTCAGCCTAAGCATGTGCAAAAGTGGTTTAGTTTGTCAACACACTTTTTTGGAGCAGATCTTACCCTGCACCTTATTGCTTCAGTCTAATGAAGGAAAAAGCCACAGATCCTTTGAATTAATTGCTCCTGCTTTCAAAGGAGTTGTTTATACAGCAGAGTAGACATTCAGTGAGTTGTTTAGAGATACTTTTGGTATGGAGATGTGACCTGTTGCAAAAGATGGGAGGACACAAAGGTCACTTGGTTTCCGTTGGCCTGAAGTGTTGATAACAAACATGCCATTCTAGGCTCACATACACATACAGGATGGGCGGAAGTGGCTGCAGAGTTTCTACATGAAACTATGTGAGAAACCTATTCTGTCTTCCCTGTTAGAGCAAACTTTCAGAGGAACCAACATCAGCATCAACGGAGTGAGACTGCACTCTTGCATTTGTCTGCTTCAAACACAGTTGGTGCATTGCAAACCAGTTTGGTTTCAGCATGTCAGCTTGCCCAGGATGGCAGTGGTGGTACATGTTAGTGGACTGACAGCAGGCCAGTGCATACTGTACCTCTAAAGATGTACTAGAAACAACATTAATTTCAGGAAAGATTTACAAATACTCTAAGATCAAACCAAACTCCTACTTCCCAGCCTCAGGTGGGAGGTCTGTGTGACACCTATGAAGGGAAGAGTTGTAGGTCACCCAGGTTTACAGGTATATGAATATGGGTTTGGGACATACTGGTAAGGTGTGAGGAAATCTGATGGTACCAACAAGGGCAAGCCAGTGCTTTGTTTTTTCCCAGTGGTGCTGTGTGCAGCGCGCCTTGTTGTCTATGCTTATATGGATGGCAAGTGAGGAGTGTACCTAGAGTTTCCTGTTAAAAATGGATAGTTTCTGATCTGGCTGGAGAATATGGAGAATAGGAGGCTGTAAGGGTCAAATACTTGTGTTCAGGAAAAAAAAAAAAAACGGAGAAGTAGCTGATAAGGCAGATGAAAGTGTTGATACATGCAGTGCCTTGATATCATAGTGTCACATTCCCCTGCAGATATTCCCCTGGTACATATTCCCCTGCAATATTCCCCTGGTACGTATTCCCTTGTTGCAGCTTGTTGTCTCTCTTAACACCCGTTGCAGTTAATAGTAGTTAAAAGGAAGTATAATCAGTCTGTATATGGCTATGTGAAATGGGGTGGCTTTTATTTATTGTAGATAGTTTGTAGATTTGAGTTGTGCCCTACCTCACAGTTCTTTTAAGATGTTTTTGTCCCAATTCAAAGGACATATTGAAATACAGAAGGCTAAAAGAGATGTTTTTAATTATGTTTATTGACAAATTTTGCACTGGTTTAGTTGATTATTATGGCTAAATTCTGTGCACTTGAAATTAGGCCTGTATTTTCTAGGAGGAGTTTTAACTTCTTCCAATTCAATATCATATAGCAAACTCCAGCCTTCTAAAAACATGCCCGTATCCTGGTCATGATTAACTCTTTTTTTATTCTTTATGCAGTACCTGCCAGGAGTTGAGAGCTGCAAGGAATGATCTAATCATTGATTAAATATCTTGCTTCTTCTCAATCTTCTTTCCTTCTTGTTTATAGTTTAAACTCCCACACACACAAGACAACCAACATCAAATAAAAAAACCACCTTAAGCTTTCCAAGGGGAAAATCATATAATGATTTTCAAGGAAATGTATCTATTGTAAATGCAAATTGTTCTTTGTGAAGTGTCACTGTGCAAATGCACAGAAATGAGTTATACATATTAGCATCAAGGCTGGGCACACACAAGACTAGTCAATTCCTTTTTCAAAAGTCTACAGGATTGTCCTTTGACATTATGTACAGAGGACATTTACAAATGTCATTCTTACCATTCTAGGCCTTTTCTTAAATATTTTTAGCTTATGCAATGGCATCTGGTTTACAACAGGAAACAGGATTATAGCTCAATGACTTTTGCACATAAATATTTTAACTCTGTATGCTGAAATGTGACACCACAAGTTATCACTTCCTGGTATGCAACCTCCTATACTCAGTTTTACTTTGGCAGATATAAAATATCACAGAGACATGATAAATGTGAAGTCCTCCTCAGAAAACAAATTAAGTTTTACTATTGCTTTGGAATGCTACAATCTTAATGCAGTATTTCTGATTTTATTGAGTTGGCATGTTTTGGGGGTGTTTGTTTTTTTCCAAACATAATCTGCCTTCATATTTACTTGAAAGTTTTACCTAGTCTGGTCCTTCTTCAGACAGAGGGATATTTGCTGTAGATTTCAGATGATAATTTGTATTACAGGAATATGTAATCAAATAGTGTAAATTTTCTTCATTACTGCGATATCAGCAATATTTAGGATATACATTAAGCAAAATGTTACATTATTCTGGAATTCAGTGTTGAGGAGGAAGAGTTATAGCACATCAGTCAATGATCACACTGGCAATTGATGTGTCTACTACATTAATGCCTTTTTTTTTGTTTAATGTTTCTTCTCAGCTGTACATCCTTATCCCATGCTTATATTTGTAGTTTTCTTCAGAATATGGACTACGTATGTCTGCTGTTCTATTTACTCTCCTTCTAGCTGGTCCGTTTCAGCCTAAATAACCTGGGATGTTCTACTACCGTTCCATTGGTCTCAAATGGACTTCTGTCTTACTCAGGACTTTGCAGTCAGTAGCAGCAGGTGTGGTAGAAACCAGTTTGAAAGCATGAAAAATCTTCTGGATGTCAGGGCCCACAGACTGGTTCCAACAGACTTTGGCATGTCTGAGGGGATCTCTGGGTAATCACTTTGGGTTAATCTTAATGAAGGTTTTTGTAAAAATGTATAATTTAATGGCTAATAAGAAGTTCATTTTGTATCTGTTCAGCACAGAAGGGATTTTGGGTATTACATTCTATTCCATGGACATTGCAAGATACATGAAGAGTTTCAGCTCTGTCATTGAAGCATTCCTAAGACAGATATACCTCTGATAAGAAAATGATTGAGAATAGTTGTCCACGAACTGAGTGGGCTGCTTGAAAGGAAGCAAAGGAAAAATGAGAGGAGAGGCATGGACAGTTTGAAGGAGGTTGTGTGCACAGAGCGTCTGAGGTGAAGGGCAGGGTCAGGACCCAGTGCACCAGAGCAGAATCAGCTCTGACAAAGAAGGGTTCTCAGCTACAAGCAGCTTTACTCAGAGCTGGTTTTCCACTACAGCTTAGTTAGACCTAGTCCTGCCTGCCTCCCACTTAGAAGAGATGAAAGTTATGGAAAAAAATAATTTATCTTTCTAGCACAGCTAATAGACATGATCAGAAAAGAGAGTCAGGGAGAGCACTAAAAGATACCATGGTCAGAAAGGAGGAATCTGGTGACAATTCCGTCCACTTCCAGAGACCTCTACTGCCCTGTCAGCTGGCAGTTTCAGTTCAAGAAGTTTAAGCTTAAATACAAGTGTTTTTTAGGAATAACATTTCCTTTGTGCTGATTCTAAAGAATCATAAGATTTTTATCAAAAAATTATATAATCTAGGGAATGTATGTTCTTAGCTTTGTACATCTAAGTACATTGATAACAGCAAGTACAGATGGACATGGAAGGTTACAAAATACTGTCTAGATATTCTTGTGTTCTGATAAAAAGTCTAATAGATTTATGCAAATCTACAGGAAAAATTCACTGTGCATTTTGGTTAAAAATGATAGTCTTACTTTGAACAATAGTAACATTTAATCAATATTGGTTTAAGTTGTAAGGAAAAGGAGTTCTAAAAAGCAAACCATTTCTTAATTTTTTCCTTATTAAAAGCCAATCATAGTTGTGCTCATGTTGATTTGAGTCTTAGCGTGACATGGTTTTGAACCAAATTTTGAAAAGAAGTAAAAACTTCTACGAAATTATCACTGACAAGAAAATATTTTCAATTGTTCTGTGTTTCATATTCAGTGAAAACTTGCACCAGACTCAAAAATTACCAACTGAACTTATCTGTGATGAAGAAACTTTCTTTGATACATAAATCATTAAGTGGAATATTTAAAATCGCATTTATTTTTATCCTCCAGAGGAACTTGTATATCCAGCAAGTGAAGGGAAGAAAGAAGTCAGCGTCACAGCTAATTGTTTTATACCTTTCCACTAAATTTTAGCAGATTTGAGCTTGAACACTGTCCTTTTCTTGCTCCGCACTGGTCAGATGATAAGGATTAATTCGCTGTGACCTATTTGTTTCGACCTTACTATGACCTTTAAGCTTTTTTATCCCTTTTCCTGACACTTTCTGTCATCTACCTTGGGCAGCCAAGTATAACTTCAAAGCAGTGTTCCGTACGATACTTAGTTTTATAGCATAGTCATTCATTCCAGCGCATAAAATATCATTTGACTATAAACATTGTTGATGAGAATAGGAGTAAAATGAGTCTGTTTTAAAATTCCCAGGTTATTCCTCTGGGAGAATGTTACAAAAGGAATAAAAAAGGAGGCATACATATTTTCAGCTATTTAAGTCCATTATTTAATTTAATTCCTGTAGGAATATTTGCAGAAGAACCTCAGTAGATATGATATTAAACATGTCCATTGTATTGTATTTCAAGAGACAAGGCCTCATACAGTTCCTATTGAGTTTAAAGGCATTTTATTGTGAAGTTTTCACACTTCTGTTGGAATGCTTTAATCCATCTCTGATTATTACATATGAGCCAGAGGTATCAAACCCATGAGTTCACATCTGGCCTGGGCACTTATATGTATTCCAGATTGGGTTTGACCTGTAATTTTTTTCCCTCTCATCTCTAATGATCCCACATGCACTTTGGAGGGCTTACTCTGACCACTCTGCTTGCACCTGTTAATTACAGTTAGAACTGAGCATTTTCCAGGGGATACAATTTGACACAGTGATTTTTCTTTCACCAGTTCTAACTTCTGCAATGCTCCATGTTGCTTGCTTACTAATCAAAAGAAGCACATGCTTACTATTCAAGAGGAGCAGAAATTAGAACTTCATATTTCTAGTGAGGGAGACTCCTAACTTTCCAGTGAGATGCAGTATTCTAACATCCCAAATTGTTGGTCTCGAAAGTGTCATATTGCATGGAGAGAAGAGCTATGTTGTAAGAGTAATGAGAAAATAGCAGTGCCCTAGCAACTAAATGTCGTATTTGTTCCAGGTTTCTAAACCAAAATCACAATTATGTAATACATGAACTCTTAATAACAACATCTTGGGACCACGATTAATGCAGCTGTCCCAGATTCATGCAGACAAGATTTTTGGACAGACACACACAAAATATGCCCAGATGCTCTCCTGTGCTCCCCCATACAATCCCTCACCTCACCACAAACCCTTATCAACTTGTTCTACTCATCTCTTTACTGAGCTATAGATTAGAGGTCTTAGTCTAAAATTCCTATTTGTTTCACAAGATGTCCTGGCTGTACCATGAATATAGGAACATCCTTTTGGGTCCCAGTGTAGCAGAATATATAAGCATATGCTTAGCTGTAAGCACATGTTTTAAGTTCCAGGGAAGTAAGAATCTAATCATGTGTTGAATCTGAGCCAGAAAATACAGCACAAGGCATGTGTAAGTAAGTGCAAACAGTTTGCTCAGGTTTTAGGGGTATGTTGAATTATTTTTTTTTATCGGAAATGCCGTATAAACAGAGCCAGACTAAGTTTTGGGCATGGATAATCAGAACAATCTGCAACGGCTTCCCGTCTGTGGCTAATGGGATGTTTCTCCAAGCTTTGTCACCATGGCAAATACTTTTTAATACACAAACATTTGCTGCATTGAAAATCCACCCACTCTTGTTGAAAGATGGCCAGGTTTTGTAAAATTGCATTCCAACTACCCTGCTGATTTTTAAGATAAGCCCTTTCAGTTAACATTCCATGTGTCTAACAAAAGATGTGTGAAAAGCACAGTTTATAAGAACACACATGGAATCTTTACAGTTTCACTGTTCTTTAATGAGAAAATGAAGTTAAAAAGTCTTCTCATATGTACATGCATGCAAGCATGCAAACAGGGTTTTATTCACTGTTTTTTCTTTTCCTTTCCTTCCCAACCCTCAAAGGGACAAGCCAGTAACTCCATGCCAAGTTTCCATCTAAACTTGACTTCCCAGTTCTGGCAGGCATTCTGTGAACATCTCGTGTATTAATGAGAGATTAGTCTTTGAGGTTTCTTAGTCTTCAGTGAGTGAAATGCATATGCTAAGTAATGAGGGATCTCTTTAGTTTTTCAAAATAATTGCTCTTAGCTTTTCTTCTTGCTTAAATATGGATATATAGTAGAGTAGTAATGAATCTGCAGTGTTAAATACAACACAAATAAAATCTAGATGTTTTCCCTTGCACTATGGTTCTAGGAAGAATGAACTGTCCAGCTTTCATTTCAGTGCCATATGGGTCTTTGACACCAGTAGAACAGGTCCAAACACTTACATGAGAGAGTTACATTTGAGGGGAGACCTCAGGGGACATTTGTGGAAAGATATGAGCCATAGCAGTCCCAAAGGAACACAATTTGCATTTTGGAAATTTGTGTGAAGACTTGCAAGCCCTTAACTTGCTCAAAAAAGAGAAAAAAGGAGGAAAAAAAAAGAGAAGGAGGGAAGAGGGAAATGGGGAAAAGGAAGGGAATCAAATGACTTTCCATTAACACGAAACCATTCTGTTTTATTCTTCAGATCTACACAAGGAATATTTTTCTGAAATTTTTTTTTTTTTTTTTTGGCTAACTGTGACCCTTTAATGTTTTTTAGCAAAATCCCCTGGCAATTTCTTACTGAATATGTTATTCTTCTGCCCTTTTAAGAAGTATTTACTTCATATCTGACTAAAGGGTAAGTCTCCCTTAATGTTATCTTGCTAAACATGAGATAATCTGGTGCAGGCCTATTCACATTCTAATGCTTCATGCTTCCTTCACCGAAAAAAAAATTACTAAGGCATTATTGGTACATTAAAGGTACTGATCCTTACATGGTAAGGGTCTTCAAATTTCCACAAAAATACTTTCATAAAATTCCTGGAAAATCTCCAAGAGAAGATGCCATTTGAATGTAAACATAAATCCACACAGTCCTTGGATATGGTACTTGTTATCTTCATCCTTTTGAAGCATTATCAGAAACGTCTCAAAGAGAAAAGATTATAAATTACCCTGCTCACCCTATGAGGTCTCTCCATGAGTTCATACTACATAGGAAATGGTCTTTGGAAGCCTGACACAGGCTTCCAAAGACAAATGGCATTTACATTTTTATAGGAAGCATGGCATTATATTTGCAAAGCTCTTGTATGGTTTCAGTTCCATTGTTTTGAGATTTATATTCACTGAAAGGAAAAGAAATCACAATTTTACTTGAAAATGGGGTTGTGTTTGTAACTAACATCATGTTCTCAAATTTGGCCTGAGCAAAAGTTGACATGGTCTAGCAGTGACTTTTAAAAGACTAGCTTTTTCTACTTTGGGTGGTGTTACTACAAAGTATTCTTAGTAAACTTGTAATTCCAACAGCTGAGGCTGCTTTTTGGCAACCATGGCCGAGTGAGGTTTGTTCATAAAACAAATATTCTCCCCGGATGTGCTACTTCTTAGATGCCAGTTGTAGTGTGTCCCTCATGCTTAGGACCTCATTCTTCTGGGCTTCTTGGTGGTCCATTCACTGCTCTTTTTGCTGCTACCAGTACAGTGCCTTCAACAGAGTTGCTCTCTATGATTTCAGCATCTGTAAATTACTTGCTGCCCTGGGAAGGAAAGAGAAAAATGGATCTGTGCAAGTGATAAAAATAGTGGATATTTGGAATTAAACATATTCTGAGCAGAAAAAGATTTTCTGTCCAGCCAGATCAGAGCACAATGATCTTGATTTGGAGCCAATTTAAGTAAAAGAAAAGATTTTTGCTAATACTAGTGGGCTTTGCATGAAAACCTAAATATAGAGGGAAGAGATTATTTTTTTTGATGTGCACACAAATTAACCAGGAACAGGAATAAACCCTCTCTGGACTCAATTTTAGCAAAGCTTTAGTGGAAGAAAAGTTTTCAAATGAAACATTGTGCCCTTATGGGGCAAAGTTGATGCTCTAAATAACATAATTTAAATATACTGAATTACTTCACAGGTCATGTATGATTTTATTAATACAGCCTAGATATCTTAAGATAGACTGCACAGTGTCCATGTATTAGCTAGACGCTGGCAGGCTGGCTGTTGTGGCTAAATTCTGTATTAAATCTTGTGAGACATTTAGTTTCCCAATTGAGAATGGAGATTTCTTTCAAGAGAAAGAATGTAGAAGTATAACAGGAAGCAAGTCAGTGTGAAATATCGAAGCCTTTTAAAATATTTAAATAACATTAGCACTCTGCTGAAATACTCATTTCCTAATTGCGTTGCACAAAAAGTCTTGGTCTTACTAAGGCCTCCAATAAATTGAAAGCAGACTAAAACAAGCTTTCATACAAGAAACATCTGGTTATTTAAGTTTCCTTCTTTTAATACTAATTTTAACAACTCCCAAACGTGGATAGAAATACTACCTTATACTTTTGTTTAAAGTTCATTTCCTGTCCCTGGGATATTCGCTGACCTTTTAATGCTGGCCATTTTGCTTTCCACTTTCTTATTCCTATTCTCATTGAATTCATTCCATTCTTGACCTCTCTTCCCCTCAAGAAAATTAAATGCAGTCCAAAACATGTTGGACACCAATTAGTTTTACAGCTCGTCTTACCTCCCCTCCTACTGCATTCTTCAGTTCATTGAGTCCACTCCACTTTTATACTTTCAGTCTTCACAAAACTTACAATCCCACTGCAAAATAAACACTGCTGGCATGAAATTAAAGTCTTTTTGTCTGCTGTTTTCCTCCTGCTAATCAATATCAACAAAAAGTGATCACACAGAAAAATCTGATTAACTTCAACCTTTGGTTTTTGAAAAAAAGGCTGCTTTCTCTTCTTGTAGCTATAGTATGGCAGAGGTTTATGGCACTTCATAACAATAAATCTCAACTGAACAAAAAGTAAGAATAGAACTCTTTGTACATTTGTATATATAAACTTTGTATAGTTAAATTTACTTGTTTGACTTTTAAGTATTAAGATGTTGAAACAAGAAGAACATACTTTCATTTGTTATGAGAAAGCATAGTCTCTCTTGTAATTTAAAAGGATACTATAAAATATAAAAGTCCAAAATGCAAACATACACTACAATCCCACTTATATTTAAAACTATTATTTAGAAATTAGATGTATTTTGCACTGTTACACTGCTAAAAATCTGCTGTTTCAGTGTGGTTATCGGGAGGATCTTCCCTAATAAATCTTACTGGCCTATGCCCAATTCAGCAAGGCACTTGCTGAGCGCATACATGGCGATGTTCAGAACATTGTTGTTTGGATGGCAACCACTTCCCAGCTCCTGACAAAACTCTTCCAAAGCAGAAGGTAGGCAAGCATTTATTTAAGTAACCTTCTGAAGTATACTTAGTGACAGTCTGGCTGTCAGGCAAAATATTGTAGACAAAATAACTGCAATTTTGTTTTTCTTTATGCAGCCACAGGTCTTTTGGGCTATCCATCAAAATTTTCCTTTGACTTCAGAATTGCAAGTCTGGACATCAAACATATATACATGTGAACTGTCTCATATTTTTAGAAGTATATTTTATGTTCCATTTTCTGTATATATTTATAAATATATATCATATGTATCTATCTATATACAATAATATTTCTACTAGAAATAGTGGTGGCCTTTTTTAAACCTCTCTTCTTAATGATACTTGAGAAAAGCTCTGCATGGGAGCTTATAGGTAGCCTAAAGCAACCTGCTTTTGGTAAGACAAAAAAAAACCTATAGAACTGCCAATCATTGTAGTTCTTGAAACTTCTTGTTAAACTAAAATGTTAATGATATGCACTTTAAAGTTTTTATTTATTTATGACTATGTGATGTTAAGTTGCTCAGACTGATCTGCAGAGGAAAACCAAGAGTCCTCTCTTCTCTCTTAAAAAGTCATCCTTCATTTAGCTGTAAATAAATCTTATCACCAGGAGCCAGAGAACATAGCTTTTATGGATTTATTTTATTTTTTAGCCATTTTGTAATGTCTAAGCACTCATATTTAAGCCATAGATTATTCAGGAACTTTCACTATTGTTCACAGTATAAACTTTTCTTTGTCCACACTTGCAAGAACATTTTATGACTCTTCAAACTAGATATTAGATCAGTATGTTTCTGTTTGGTATAATCTTTGCAACACAAAAAGAAACCTACTAAAGCAGAAGTGATCTGTATGCAGTAGTGTTTCCAGTTTTAGGGATATTTTATTTTGCTTTCATTATTAATGCTCTTAATGTCAAACTAAGAACTATAGCTTACAAGATTTTGTAAATCTGCCATTATATGCAAAGTATTGGTTTCATGGGTGAACTCTAAGGTTTAGAAAAGGAAATGATGAGCATTAGGCGCTGGTTGTATGTATTTCTGATAGAGACTACTCTCATTTTTGTTTCTTGTTGTTCTAATTACAAGGCACTACTTTGACTTCACTATTTCCACTTTCTACATATTCTGGTAGATTAAGGACAAATTTGACTGAAATATTAACAGTTAGACGTCTGAAATTCAGAAGATATATTTCATAATTATATGCTTAAGGGAAAAAAAAACCTAAGAAAAATCACGCTTTCAGTGTAACATGGCTTAAAAAACCCCCCACCCAGGACTGTACAATGCAATAGTTCCTTCACTATATGCTGATTTGTGATACCTATGGTTCTGCTCACACATTGTTAGGCAAAATGAAATATTTTAATCAGATGCAAGCTACAAAGAAAAATTGAAGTGGTGAGAATTATGCACAGAGAAGGAAGAACATGCCTCAAGAAAGTGTCAGTGCACCACATGCAAATGTTATTTACCTTTGGGGCATACAGACGGTTATAACCATATTAACGCTCACTGTGATCCTAACAGCACTTCTGTACTTTTGAATATAGAATTAATTTGACATGGATAATCATGTCCTAGTAGAGAGTTATAAGCTTGCAAAATCATCCTAATATTGTGCAGAAGTCTAATGGTGACTTGTGATTCTGCTCAGGCACATTTTCTTGTCAGAATGTTATTCATATTTCTCCAAAATCTATACCCATACTGTTTTTGACTACCCAGGGCAGTGGATGGTGGAATAACTCAGTAATGCAACACAAGATAATATGAAAATTAAGTTGGGGGAAAGTACTCTGTGCTGAATTTACTGCTGGGTGAGAAGCGTGACACCACATGACAGGGAAGAAGGCTCATCTCTCTGCAAGACTTACAAATGTATCATATGGCAGGTTCCCTTTCAGGGTGGCACAGTTAATCCACAACCCAGATAATCCTGTACTGGTAATTGAGAACTGATTATATTTAGTGGCCTTCTGTACTACCAATGCCATTTCCTGCATCCTGAAATTTAGCTTTCTCTGGTGAAAGTCACGGGCACATAAACATCTCAAATCAGTCACAAGAATAGTGAAGACAAAATCTGCAAAAAATGTGAATACACTGTCTTAGGATAGAAAAGTTTTGAATGAATAGTAGATTCTTTGTATTCCCTGTGTTCACAGAGAAAGAAAGAAAAAAATATATTTTCAAAAATTGGGCTCCCAAAAGTTTAAAACTTTAATAGATAGAACAACATTTCTGTACTCTGACGGTGGTTAAATGACATCAGATTGCATTTGTTTGGTTAAAAATTCTTTTTGATATGAATAGGAAAAACATAAATTTGAAAACTGCATTAAAAAATACATGTACAGTTTGAACTCTGTCATTGTATTTTTTGAAGAATATATTAGCGCAAAAACATCAAAACAACAATTGTATTACACAGAGATCAATGAAATCACCATAATTGTTCTTTAAATATTTTCTACTGAATTCAGAAAGTAGAGAAAGGAGTTCTTGTTATGCAGTCTCTTTTTTGGCTGAATTTTTTGCACAGATATAGCAGTTAGAATGAAACTCTCCCCCATGACTTTGAAAAATTATGATGCATTCCAAAAATATTAAGTGTAGCCTAAACTTCAGCATGGGGGTTGCAGTCCAAGATTAGCTGCTTATTCATATTAGCTCTTTATTTTCACAGTAATTTTCTCTTTTCCATTTGAATGACTCACTTCTGTTAATTTACTTTCCAGGTGTTTTACTCTTTCCTTCAATGGTGTTTTAGATTTTTCTTCCATCTAGAGATTACCTGTTACATGAATCATCCATGGATTTGAGGTGCGAAGCTATAGCTGAAGAAATTTAGTCTAATTTAGAAGTACTGATAGAAAGGGGACGTTTCAATAGAGGACACACTTCATGTCTTGCTGCATCTCCCCTGCTTACACAGTCTGTGTGTCCCAGCTAAAGGCTGTGCAGGTCTGACCACCCGAACTGGGATCACCCTTGGTTCATTCACTATAGTCCTAAGGGTTAAGGAGTTAAAATTCTCTCCCTGATGGCAGCCTCCATGCACTTGTTCCCACAAGGGGGAAGCTATGCTATTCCAACTTCCTTAAGCACTGCTTGTCTTGTGGTTGCAGTGTAGTAATATCTTCATATCCTGTAATACCTTAGCTTTATAGAGAGATATCACTTTTTTTCATGTCTCACAGTCCTGCAGACAGTCTTCCTAGCTCACATAGCCAAGTTCTGAGGGAAAAGGCAGAAAATTTAGTTTTTATGCAATAATGCTGTTGGAGAAGCAAGTAGAACAGGAAAAAAGTATTTTGGTATGTGGTTTTTGAGAACCAGAAGTTTCACATGGAAGTGTTATCCATCTCACCTTCCTTCTCAGCAGCGCTAAGAATGTTCTGGCAATATTTTAATTGTTGGAAAAATACAGTTCTGTTGAAATCAAACTGTTTCACAGGAATACCTCCTTTTTTAAAAAAAGTTACCCAAGAGAAATACAAAATATATTTGAAGCCTAAGTCTGTATTTGTGTGAGATTTTAATGTCAAACCCAAACTGTCAGCATGAAAACAAATGTGTGACCATGCCAGAAACAAATGTGTTCAGCATTCATTTCAAAATAAGTCTTATTATCTTGGCTTGAAATTAATTTTTGTATATGCCTAACTTGTTGGATAGGAATTTTGCCTGAGAATGTACAAAAACACACTCCCAAATGAGATGAATTATTTAAAATGAAAAATGTGTAATTTACTATCCATACATAAGCCTATTTTACAAGAAACCTGTGCATGTATTGGCACATTTTCAAAATATCTGTAAAAACAGTGAAGGGGACATGTGAGTGACAAATGTTAATGTGATGCTGCACAGGGCTGCAGAACTTATGGCTCACACCATTTGGCAGTAATGATGCTCTGTGGCTCTCCACAGTGTTTATCACAAAGCCCTTAAGAAGCATCACCACACAATGCTTCTGGTTTTTCCTTGAACTCCACTTTTAGAAGAGTGCTTCATCTGATGAGATTTATCTAATGTTTTCTTGAATTTGAGGAGAGCTTGAATATCACATGTACAAACCAAAACAGATTGGGAAAGCCAGAGATGATTAAATTCTTGAAGACAGAGTCTTAGCTGATTGCTAAAACACGTATTTCGGAAAGATACTGGAGGAATTCCTTAGTCAGTGTTTAGGTAAAGATACCTGAAATGCATTAGCAAACAACAGTTGATGCCATGATTAGAAAGGGAAGGCAGTTAGGTTTCCAATGAGAAGTTCACAGGATTTAGCAAAAAGGATTCTTAGCGATATGTTGCTCTGATTTTTGCAGTTCTGGATGTTGTCATTCTTTCGTAGCTAGTTTCTAACACTCTTCTATGTAAACATGGCCATGTTATTGTAACTGTATCTTATCATTTACATTCCTTTCTCCTGGACACAGAACTTTGATGGACATTTCCTTTGACCACTGTGATTGAGGGAGGAACAACTCATTTCCTCCAATGAATAGTAATTTCTAAATGTATATAAAATAAAAGAAGGCGGGCCTTGCCCCCCCTTCCTGCTCTCTCTTCCTTGCTGGTAACAGGTGTCTCCGTCTCTTCTTTTGTGTCGTTACTGCGACAGCGATAAATGGAGATTAACACTAAATACATTTGTAAACTTTCATACATTCACAACTTTGGATTAATTTATGAGCCCTATGAAATACGAATAGCCAACACATTTGATACATATACCCTTTAATTAAACCACAGGAACCAAGAGAGATATTCTTGTCCTGGAAATTGAGGTTTAAAAGACCTGGGGTTTTGGGACTTGCCTTGTGACTATTCAGGCCATTTTCCCTTCAGAATGCTCCCACTCCAGCACCCATAAACTGGGGATAACGTTGCTTAGTACTTTGCAATCTTGAGTTGAAGAATAATACAGTAATATAAAGAAGCTGATCTCCTTCCTTAAGTTCACATATAAATAACATATTTCATAAATGTGATTTGAAAAACTTCATAGATATTTAATAAATTACATTGTGGAGCTATCTTAGAATTGTGCAGTCATTAACTTAACAATACTCATTAAGAAGATCTAATGAAAAAATTTTGATACTCTTAGTTTTTATTTGCTATGATGAACACCTGTCAAATAATACAGGCTTGTGTCTTGCAAGACATCATTTTGAGGCGGGAAACATCTCCGTTTCATACTGACAGAAAGAAACCAAAATAAAACCTCTTACTGAGATAGATAAGTAAGAGTTTATAGCATTTGCCATGCATTTTGCAGTTCAGTTGCAACAATCCCTGAACACTGAGGCAGATCATCCCAGCATGTTCAACTGTACTGTGTGAGCATAGATTTTTAAAGTGTTTCACTATCATTTAACAGAGGTAAAGTTCCATGATCGGATTGAACAAAACCAGCAGTCTCTGCTGATTCCAAGATGCACTCAGTACTAGCACTGTGGCTAAGAAAAAACTTAATAACTAAAAGTATCTTACCTGCTAACATGCCATGTAAGAGTTCCACTTTTCTAGAAGAATACTTTTCTACACTTGAGTAGAGGATTGTATAATTATCTTAGGTGGTTGAACATGACATTAAAGGAGAAGGTGGGCGAGATTATCTTCTGAAAGTTTGGATGAGAGGATGGAAATGTACTTCATAATAATGAGCATGTCAGCACTGCAGTGTTACCTCAGGTCACTGCTGACACATATGAGCACATCAACCAGTTTTCTAAGGTGTGAACTCTAAATTTATATCAAAGTTACTTTACACGTACTGCGTTCACCTGTGCATGTCACTGGGATTTCTGCAAACATATGCCATGTACTCTGAAAAGGGTAGTGACCTACATTTACATTTTTTAAAGTTTTCTACATTTCTTTTGCCAGTAAAATTCTTGAATAGGTTCTGTGTTCCTCTGAGCACGCAGGATTTAACTAAGGGAAGGTGCTGAAGTGCTGTTCAGACAGATCAGTCCATGTTTTGACTGCACCAGACTAGATCAAATGAGACCTTCTCCATGGAATTGGTTAACTTGAGGTTAAGTGACTGTAATGCAAATCATAGTTTATGGCTAGGTAGAAGCCACACCAAAATAAGGATATGGATTTACTTTGAAATGTAAACATATTCTAAATTCTTGCATGAATTGGATTTTCTCTTGAGAAAAATTAGCCATGCTGATTCCAAATTATTCAGTGGTGTATGGCATATCTGCAATATGAAGTTGTGTGTTCCTGACTGTTCACTATGGCATTGAGGATAGTGTCTATAGACAAACACAATTTTTAGGATAAAATTAGACTTGCAAAATCACTTCACTTATATTTATGGTATGTTATTTAAAAAATCAGAAACTCTAGGAAGACAAAAAACCCCTAATCTTTCCTCATAGTCTGTAGGGCTTGTTGTTTCTCTGCTGATTAAAAAGTTTCAAAATTTACAAAACTCAAAATTTATATTAATAATGTCCTATTAAAATATTTTATAGTAATGTAATATTTTAATAAGTATGGTCTGAGAAGTATCATGTATTATCTTGACTTTCAGCCTATGTTGTTTTTTCACTAGACAGTTTTAGGATAAAGCTAAGGTACCTTTTAATATAGAATACATCAGTTGCTATGTTTTCATTATTAAAGACTTTTTAAAACTTGAGATAGCTGTCACTATTTTTCATACTGTTATTCATTTTGTTCAAGTTTACAACCCTAAATTGTATGGAAATAAAATATATGTAAATCAGTAATAGATTCTATATTCAAGTAAAGAACATACTAACTTCCCTAAATATGTTTCAAACATCATATCAAAAGCAGAAATTATTGGTTCCTTCTTGCCAGCTTGTGATCTGCCTCTGGCTATTGCCTGTGTATTTCTTCTCCAGGAAATCACAAAGTAGAAGCTCCTCTCTTCTTCATTTACTTTACCCACCTTGATCATGTTATTCAACGTATAACCACTAACTTCAGGGTATTAAACAAGCCTGGATACCTGTGTTAAACCAGATATACTTTGATTCTGAAGGTATTTATAATCTAAATTTGAATTATTATTAGAATAAGCAGGAATGTATGCATGCATATTTTGAAGATTTTCAGTACACAAATCTGAGATTTTTTACAACCATGCACTGTATCTATGAAACATCTTCAAAATGTGAAAGTGATTTTCCCTTTGCCATTTTTTTTTTTTTTGACCTCATGGCACAAATTTGTATGTTTAGCTGTAGCTGCTTGAATACATCCCATAGATGTTTGCTGATAGGGAGCATCTCTATGCCAAACATCTGATTGTAATCGTGAACAGTCTGAAACACGAGAACCCTGAAAGATAATGGCTTTTATGTCACATAAATTTAGAGGTCAGTTTGAAAACTTTTCTAGAAGTTTCAGGACTGCAGATTTTTCCATACCTAGCCCCTTTTAGAATAAAGGGCCCCAAAGAGCTAGTCTGAATTCCTTGCTCAATGAACCTACAAGGAAACTTATGGAGCAATGGAATTAAAAGATTAAACCACAAGCCACTTGTACTAAGTCTTTAAATGACTTAAGAAGCATAGAGTTTATGTAGTAACTGAGTCTGGATTTGGAGAACTCAGAGACTTTTGGGGGTTTTTTTTCCTGCCTGGTTTGAGTTTTTTGCTGCAGTGTGACTGTTCACATCTGGATGTCCCAAAAGAACAAGTAAAATGATAAAACTACAATTAAGTAACATTTATTTGTTTGGGGAGGTTTTAACTGCTTCTTAATTAGAGAGAAAATCCCCTTTATTGTTAACCCACAGGGTAAGAATTGGAAACAGCACTATCACATGATCACAGTATTCTCACTCACCTAACTGCCTTAAGTCTTCTCTAAACTTCAGATATGCAATGCTACACATGACAGTCTTAAGAGACAGAGGGATCTGTTGCCACATGCATTTAAATGTCTGCAACAAGGTGGTTTTTGAAGTTTAAATATTAAGTACTGACAAGACTGAATTTTTACCATTAACTTCTGTTTGTGGCTTTACATTCACTAATTTCTGTGACATGGTGTAGGGAAAAAGTATCCATATTGAAATATTGTAGGAGAGAAGTATTTTTCCCTGTGTAACTATGAATATAATCTGGGGCCAGATTAGTGGTTTGGCACATCTATGAGGACATGAGTCATATTATTCTGTGGATGACTTTCAGTTTGTCTTCAGAATGTAGACTATTTAGATTTTAAATTTCGATTTCATAAGCTGTGCCTTATAGGCTTGGTCTCCTGTTTCTATTCAGCTGATATAAGGGTGACAGGGGAGGGAAGCTAATGTTTCTAGGACGAATCCCTTCTCCAGTCAGGAATAGGAAACTGCCTGTCAGGGAGATAAGATGACACATTTTGCCGGTGAAACAAATAGAAAGGAGAAACAGTTAACAGTGTTAGGATCTTGCAGTTCTACTGATTAGCTGTAGGCAAGTTTAGTGCTTCTAGAAGATCTAAATATATAATAATAATAATGATGTAGTCATCTAAACTGTTCCCATGACTGGTGTTTGTGGACAGTGATGATTTGGTATCATTAGAAATGGTTCCAGGCTTGATATGGAGTTTGGTCTACTTCCAACAAAGCACCCTTCAGAAGACCAACTTGTGCCAGAATGGACAACGTCAATTTTTATACACATATAATTTTGCCATTGAAACCTAGATGAAGATATGCTCTCACACCTGGTTATGTTGCTGAAAAATTAAGCTGGTCACAACCTAGTACAGGATGAGAACGGGCTGAATGCACACTCAAGGGATATAATTGGTCCCCAGAGAAACTCAAGAGAAAGTGGTGAGTCTCTGGACTTTGGGGTATTTTTTTGTTTTGTAAAGAGTAATTGTCTGCCTTTTGTTTCCACCTGCTTACCAGAAGGATTGTGGGGTTTTTTTCTTACCCCATGTGATGACTTAATCATTGACAGCTTGTCCAGTTGTGATAAATGTATAAAATATTGTCTGCTTACTGATCAGGAAAATTTGAGGTGAACTGAAGATTTTATAAATGTCTTATATTTAGCAGGGATACTGGCAAATTAACATAAAACTGGAGTTAAACTTCATAAACACAGAGAGCAATGAATTTAGATACTGTGAGATTTCCAAGACAGAACTTTCCTTTTACATCTGTTTTGTAAAACTCTTACTGCCCTGTTTGGTTCTTGCATACAGGTAATTTTTACATAGGCATTTCTGAGATGTCAGTAGGAAACATCTGGCTTTAGACAAACCTGCTACTTGACTAACAATGCAGGTAATTGCAGCTCATTGAACAGCATCTTGTAGTTACACTTGCCTTCAAGAGGTAAAAAGTCACATTTCGCTAGAATGCATTCAGCAACAGGAACAGAGACTACAGCAAGCATCACCGTCTGTAGAGAATTAAGTAATAAATAGAAACACTTCCTTTTTGCCAAATTATGCCAAAAAGTAATTGGATTTTTTATAGCTGTTTATTAAACTCCATTCGGAAGCAGAAGATTTAGCATTTTGCATTCCTGCAACATTTTCTGTCTAGCTACTTTATAATAATGGCTTGATCTTACAGCGAAGGTACCATTCCTTTTCAGTAATAATTCAAGTATTCAAAATGAAAGAAGGAGAGAAACATAGTTCAGACTTACCAGTGGAGCCTTTTCCACTTCAGGACAAAAAACCTCACATGAAGTGGTCTGCATCTTATGCCTTAAAGCAAGTAGGCACCCCAATGTTCTCTGCACAGCAATAACAGAGCATTTCTTGTTATGTAGGATATCTGCAGAAAGTAGCTGCAAAACCTTTTAAATCCAAGGTTACTCTTCAATATTGTCAGGAGGGTTCTGCTGTGAAAAACAGGCCATGTAAGGCCTTGCAGTTCTAAGTACTTATCATAGCCATCTGGAAAGCAAAGTGGTCTTCAGAGATTCTGAGTTGTGCTAGAACAAATTGCATGTGAATTAGTGGGGAAAAATGTAAGGTAACTGTAAGATAAGTGTAATGTAAGACTACTGAACTGCAAAAACACAGATTGAGAAAGGGGTACTTAGGCAGCAGTCATATTGAAAAGGACTAAGGAGTTATTTTGGATCACTACCAGTCAATATTCAACATCGTCATTTGGGTTTGAAAAAGGCAAACATTATGCTGGGATGTGAAAACAGAATCCTGTCCTGCAAGATGTGGAGAGTTCTTTTGCTCTGCTCAGCAGAAGCTAAAGAAATTAAATGCAGAAAGCATTAGCAGAAAAGCTGCAGCTGAAATAATGTGTTCAGCTGTAGATTTCATGGGTGTAGAAAGATGACGACCAGCCAGTATTTAGAAAAGAGCAGTGAGGTGCTCAGGTCCAAGATACATGACCTAAAAGGCAAACCAGAAAAACCTGAAGTTGTTTGTCCAGAGAAAAGAAAGAAAAGAGACCTGCTAACAGTGTAAGAGCTGCTGTGATGAGAAGTAGAATCTGTTCCCACATTTGTGAAGGACAGTACAAGAAGCAATGATCCTAAGATTATATGTTCAGATTCAATTTTTTATTTTAATAATAAAGATAATTAAGGCCAAGGATAGAAAGCTTGGCAATATAGTGAAAACCCTTTTATTAGGAGTCAGGCAAGCATCTGTCAGAAATGATGTAAGGATAGTTCATTCTGTCTCTGGGCAGTGCAGTAGCTTTGATGATCTCAACATCTTAGCCCTTGAATTCTTTGAGGTTCTGAGGTTCTGACTATCTGATAAGTATTTGGTGAATATTAACAAGCACTGAAGTGCAGCTGATGTAAACTGTCAGGTAAGCAAAAACAGATACCATGAGGGTAGTATGTGACTTGTCTCATCTTCTGGCTTTAGTAAGAAGTCATGGAAGTGATGATGGGAGGAATGAATTTCCATGTGTAATGCTAAAATCATACCAGAACTCGCACCTGACATCTCTTACTGCATCCAAATTTTTCAATCAGAGTAAAAATTCTCATCTTAATCATTATATACAATTCAAAATTAATCTGATAGCTTGAATTGGTTTTAATAGCATGCCTTAACTATATTAAGGATGCAGACTTCTGAGTTGCAAATACAAAATGCTCTTGTCTACAAAACCTTTGTGACTGATAGTTTCTTTGTATTTTTTTTTCTGAGAATACAACCTTTTAGCATTAGTTCTGCAGTGGAATTACTTGAAAAATAAAACCTGTCATAATGATTTTACATTGAATAGTAATTTTTATTAATTTATATACATAACTATTCAGAAAAAAACAGTCAATACATAATGTACCATGAAATTTTTACATAAAAGCAGTTTTACTTTATACCAAGATTGATATCCTTCATCAAATAATACTGATGTACTTTGTATGCTTAGAAAAGCCTTCTGATCTGTGCTTGCCATTCTCAAACATAAAGATTGCATCTTTGATTTTGCTAGCATTAGTATTTGAAAGTATAATCAACACAGAAATGTTTAGGTTTGACAAGTGGTGTAAGATTTCAGTAAACAAGTCTTCTCTCAGAGAGATATTGGAAACAGATAATATTAAGGGAAATTTTACTGCTTGGAACCCTGGTCTTCAAAGAGAATATTAGTAGAGATTGAACCCAGAATGGACATTTAGAGACATTAAATACAAATAAGGCTTCAGTGGAGGCTCAAAGATACGATTAAATTATGGAAATATACAAAAGTTCAGCAAGTGAAAAACCTAAAATACTTTGGGATGGAAGGCTGTATAAACATAAGCTTATTACCGTTAAATTAATATTTGGAGTTAGGTGGAATATTTTGGTAATATTTGAATAGAAAATTCTGATTTATCGAAAGTAGCATGCTTTGTGAAAACTTTCAAAGAATTTTAGCTTCTTTACAGAGAAAATAGTTTTAAGAATTTAAATGAATTTCATTCCAGTTATTTCAAAATAGAACATTCTGAAAGTGTCTTGCATTGGTTTGCCTACTAGATACCAATTTTAAGAGTCACATCAAAATGGAGTACTTAGTTTAATCTAAAGCATTTTTCTGCATTTTCTTGTAATAGGACATACATTATATTTGTATTTTTGTATGCATTTGTATTACTATATTTGTTTCTTTCCCATTGCAACACTTATAAGAGTTTAGAATTTCCCCCAAAGAAAAAAAGTCATTTCCCAGTTTAGTGTTTTAGAGTATTTTTCTTTAATGGCATTAAAAATAAGTCCTATAGTAAGAATAAATGGTGATTAAATTTAAATACTTTTTATGAAAAAAATTAAATTAAACATGTCACATTAATTATAAAAACAATTCTTTTATCTCTAATCTTACCATTTCTAGGAGTACAATATAAATTGGAAACAAATAGAATGTGAGTTCAAGAAGCACATGCACATTTATGAGGAAAATGTGAAAGTAGTTTTGAATACATACTTTTCATGTACCTTAGGAAATCATTAGGATTCTGGCAGCTGGTATTTTTGTTCCTTATTGTACAATGCATCTGGTGACATATAGATTTCACAGGCAGTTAAAGGATAACAAAATTTTACATTCAATGATCACCTACAAATCGGTTTTAAAGATATAGGTTAGACTGAGTGCATTAGCAACCTAACCCTCATCATGTGAGCTCAGAGAGTGCAGTAGCAGTTTTAGACTGGAGAATAGAGAGGGTCCCTTTGCAGAGAAGAGGGATGCAGAGAGTAGGATAACAGTGAGAAAAAAGAGAAAACCCCAAGTAGTCTCATCTATTTCTGTTATGATAAATACCATGCAATAAAAATCTCAGTTCACAAGCCTCAACTTTTCTCTACTTTCACCTCCTGTTCAGTGACTCTGGCCTCAAAACATTTAAATTTTGCTTTCATCCATTTAAATTCTGCTTTCCAGTTCTCCAGATTTACAGTTTGGAAGAAGAACACACAGGGAGTTTCAAGCATCCTGTACCACTTGCTAGCTGCTATGGAGTTTAGCTGAACATCTGTATGTCAACAAAAATGTGGAACTGGATGCTGATACCACCGAGAACATTTCTGGTTTTGACATTGGAAATTAAATAACAACTTAATAAGAATTAAAGTTGTCTGGAAGATTCCTGCACCTCTCAAAACTACAGAGTTCTGCAAAACCCACATTTTTAACAATGTGTTTTGAATATCTCAGTCTTGGTTCGTACTTCTTAGAATCAGATACTTAAATCAATCTAGGACAAGCTATCATCATATTTGTTTTTAGGTGAAACACCCCATCCAAACACAGCTGGTCGCACTACATGTGCCACAGCACCATGTGTATGCTGCCTTGTATGTCTAAAAACTTACAATCCCTTTGCCTTTACAAAGAGGATACCATATTTGTGACTTTAACACATACTAGTTTTCCTAACATGTAAACAGAGCAGCAATTAACAGTTCAGGGGTTTTTTTGGTTTTTTGGTTTTTGTTTTGTCTTTACCTTAATTCTATAACTCCTGTCTGTTAGAGCTCTGCGTTTGGCTAAATGTGATGTTCCCAAAGTATAATAGTGGGAAATTTTATTATCTCAGCACATTATTTTTCAAGGTATTTACTGGAGAAAAAGGGGCTATTCCTCCTGTTTTCATATTTAGAATGAGTGTGTGTGGCAAGAGGAAGTTAATTTTTCTCCCTGTAACATTTTAGTTAATATACAAGGAGTGCAAATTAATTCCTTTCAAGATGCACAATAGGAACATATCTAATACACTCCAGCTGCAAAGGGACATTCAGTTAAGGGGTCTCAACTACAGAGTCCAAAGTAAAAAAAAAAAAAAAAAAAGAAAAATATATAGTGGAAACTTCAGATCTCCTCAGCCCAAACTATTTGACTCTTCACTGTTTGACCACAGTATTTGCTGTTCTAAACATAGTCAGAGAAAAATCTACTACCTAAGTAAATGGTGGTCCCCCGAGTTGAGGTTTTGAGGTTTGAGGTATGATTTAAAACTGCAGCCAGTATAAGGAAATCACTGTTGAAGGCAAATAGAGTTTTAAAGGATTGACCCAAATCTCATTAAAGCTGCTGGGTAATTCAATCAATTTTATGGGGTTTTGCACTAGATCTAGAAGCTCCAAGTCTTGCTGCCTGCTGTTTTCTGATAGCATTCAATAATCTTAGAAAAACAGAAAGAACCCAGTAAGGCGACTTCTCTATATCAATCAGTGATGTGAGTAGAGAATATAGTCATAACTCTTACTCACACATTGTTTCATTTAACAGGATATGAGTGAAGATTAATATATATTCCCTCAAATAGAGGAACATATAGCTTGAAAATTCTCAAGAATTCCCAGAAGACCCATTAGACATGACTGATTTTGACTTAAACAGATTACTTTTAGAAAAAAAAAAAAACAATTATTTTGGAATAAGTATATCTGATATACCAAATATTTACTTATTTAGATTTTTCCTTTTCACAATTTATCAGCATTCTACCATAAGAATTCATAAAGAAAAGAAAAACAAATAAAAATATGAATATGCTTTGTGAAAGATAAGACATTTTGAATAAATATATTTTTGTTTCCTAGTCACTTCTATGTAAGAAATATATCAAAATTTGTGTGTACATATCTATGTATCTCAAACTTAGAATATTCAATTGTTTATAGTGTATTTGAAAATAAATTGGATGCTTTGAAATTACTATCTTCATAGCATATTCTCTAATAGGTCTCTGTTGCCATCCTTTAGATAAGTTTATGAGAAAGTGATGAAAAAAAAAAAGAGTAAAACCCCTACCTATAGCCATGTGCCTTGTTTCATCTTATTGAGGAAGAGCAGGACTTTCCAGACTTTTGCCAAGTTAATGCAGACAATTAGCCTAAACCCTGACTTTGCATTCTCACTGCTGGGGAGGCATACACCTTTGCCTACTTGGATGTCCAAGCAAACAATAAAATTCCAGTCTTTCCTGAATTAAAAAGGGAAGTGAACAGCAGACATAACTAAAGAACTTGTCCTGTTGTCTGCTCTCAGAAAGTCTCAACAGAGACTTTCTTCTGTCTTCAGAAACTGGCATCCTCAAGCCAGATTAATCTTTTTCATTTCCCTCCCCCCCCCTTTCAGCTCCCTCATTTTCCTCTTGTAGCATATCTTCATCTTGCTCCTTAACTAAAGAGCATCCCTTTAAACAGCTCTATTTCATGACTGCTTTCACATAGAGCCCTCCTGTCTGCAGAGATTTAGCTCGGGTTTTGCTGACTCCCCTGCCTGGTCTTTCAGTCCCAACTCAAGAGCAGAATGAAAATTCCGCTATTTTGGAGCAATTTTTGCATTCTCTAGTTCCGTCTTGAGACTTTTTTGTTTACACCACTTAGAGGGAGTGACCTCCCTTTCCTGAGCACCACTGTTACTTCTGGTAACTGTTATGGTAGAAATTTTAGTGCTGCTTCTCTCCACTCCAGAGTTCCAGCCTCTGAGGTGGCATTTCCAACAGCTCAAACCTATGAGGTTGGATGGGTAAGTGCCTTGCTCTCATCTACTGCTGAGCTCAAAAGTCTTCTCGTGGGAGAGCATTGGTGAAATCTCTCCAGGGCACTAATCCCTGTGATCAGTTAGGATATGTCAGCAACCCATCCTTGCCAGTTCTACATTTTCAAGCTTTTTGTGGACTCCTGTAAGTATTGTTGCATTGATTAACATTTACCTGTGCATTAAATATTGTCATTGTAAGCTTTGGCCAGGAACTTAAAAAAAATTGAGTGTAATCAGTTAATTTAGCAGGTGTGAACTAAAGACCTCAAGTGCCTTAATCTAACCACAGCTTCCTCTGAGTTTTTCTTCTCAGAGGCAAAACCAGATTTCATCCTTTGTCTTTATTTTCCCAGCACTCCTAACTTTTCAGTCAGGTTTTGAAGCAATGCTCTAAGCTAAAAGTCCCAGGTATGTTGCCACGAGAACCAGGAATTGTGTTAAATATGTACTTTTAATTTACCAAGTATAGCCTTTCCTTTTATTTTCATTCTTTATCAAAAGACATTTCTCTGAACCCTCTGGTTCTCCTTGTTTTGATCAAGGTGGAAGTGTCAACGTTTTACATTTGTTTAGAGGCTCTGATGGAATAGATGATACTTGGGCTGGTTTCGGTGCTGTCACTGGCAGTACAAGGCAGGTGGGTGTTGTCCAAGTTTCTATATGAAGTGTGGGTGTACCAGACAGTTCTCTTGGTCAATGAGGTCATATTTAGTTGGTCATTTAGTATAGGCATAAGCTTTTTGGTTCAGTGCCAAGTATCCTAGTTATTTCTAAGGTGTTATTTCTCTATTTTCAAATTACACAGGCCTACTCTTTTTAACTTCTTTCACTCTCCAATAATTGGCATAAGCACCATGCAGCAGAGCATTGCTTATAATGAATTAGGAACTGTCCCTGCATCTTCTTTTCCTTTTCCCCATACACTGTTGGATTTCACAATTCTCAGTTCCACCAGACGAGGCTCTGCAGTCAACAGATATAATGTATTCCTCAGGAAAAGCCCTAATATTAGAGTTTGGCTATTTTCCTTCAGATTTCTAGTGTATTCTACAGTTATTTGTATTATTATGAAGCAGAAAATAATTTAATATACTTTATCATTTAGGTCTGAAACCTGGTTTCGTTTAAATCAGTGGTAGAAGTTTGGCTGCTTTCAGTGAGATGATGATCAGGACTTATGTGGCATAAGGGCTTGAATTGGTGGTTTCCTCTGAATTTTGTGTGCATTTTTGTTCTTTCCAGTAAGGCAATATATTGCTTCTTTTTTGTTGTTGCTGTTGGCACACCTTGGAAGTAAAGAAATGAAATGTAGTAACTTGTTTTCATCCAAATAATCTACTGCACCTCTTTAAAAATATTCTTTTACTATTTCTAAGAAATAGTCACAAAATGCTAAAGTACACAGCAGACTCTGAAGATAGAAAGGCAGAAAATGTTTTGCTTTGGAGGAACAAGAATGCATTCCAATGTCTTAGTGATTTGTACAAATTACATTTAACTGTCTGTGGCTGTAGAGGACAGCTCTTTTACAAAATTCATGAGGAGTTAATCCTTCTAAAATATTTCCAGCAAAACTTTTGTCATACAAAGATGTTTCATGTATAGAAAATGTTAGTGATAAGGTTTCTGTAATGTCAAATTACATAAAAGTTTAAATATATTTCAAAAAAAGGGTTAAGACACATTGAAAGCATAAGCATCAGCAAATTGCAGAAAACAGGACAGAATGTTCAGCCTACTGAATTAAAGGTCTTAATTTCACCCACCTTGATTAGCTGGCTAATGTCCTCATGCTTCCTATATAATTAATGGAGAGAAATAGCTTTCTTTCAGTGTAGATCCATGGTAAATACTTAAGTGCTTGAATTGCCCAGTGGAAGAACCTGTTTCTTTTCACTGTCTCTAAAGAAATTTTGTGCATCGAGTTTGGTGGAAAACACTCTCTTGTGTTTCCTAGGGGCTCAAATCCCTGGAGGTGAAACTTCAATCTTATAACAACTGAAATTATGTTTGCAAGTTTTTCCCTTGGCTGGTTGCTTTTTTAACAGGACTGCAGCTTTAACAGGGGATTCTGAGAACTATTTCAGAACAACTGGGCTTATTTAACAGAAAGATATACCTATTTTATGAACTGTCCTTTTAAGTAATTACATGTTGTTACCAATGTCATTGGTAAGGCAACTGCTGATGTTAGCAGCTAGTAGAAATTCTAGAAAGGATTTTTGTGGAACTGGAATACTTGTGCTGAAAATGGCTTCTTCTTTTTCTGCTTTTCAGAATTGTTGTTATTAATTCCCACTTTTCCCATGAAGATAGTGAAGCAGAATGATTCTGCCTTTTCTTCATATCATTATGATTTTTTTGCTACAAAATCCTTCTTTAGTGCTTCTTTATTTATGTAATGTAGTGATAAGTGTAAGAAAGAGTTTGTTTATCTTTTGATCCTGTTATAAGACTTCCTTTTGGAGAAGAGAGAGGGAAGGTATGATGAGGAGGGAAGGAAAACAGACATCAAATAAAGGATGAAAATCCTCTCAGAACCCGCTTTGGTATCTAGTGGTGTGAGGGTGGCTGTGAAGCAGAACACAGTGCGCTGGTACTTCAGATGTCATGCCAAAAGTTGCATTAAGTTACAACATTACTGACTTGAAAACACATCTGTTTTATTTCAATGCAGTTGGATAAATGATTCTGTCTCCTCTCTAGCTCCCCCTGATGGGGGTACTTCAGCTCTTGGATCTCAGATGTGACAGTATCACTAGTTATTTTTATCTTTTGTTTTTTCTGAAAGACATGTCAGACCAAACATAGTACTCAAAATATATGTAAAATATGTGCAGTGAAGTTTTACTAATAGGGAAACCTTGTAACTGTGAATAACAGCATGGGTAAATGATCAAAGTTTTATTAGATCTCTTTTTCAAGAAATAATTTGAAGTAATAAGTAGTAAATCTAGTAGAAATCTGCAATGTGATGAGAAACACAGCTAAAGTGTGTCAGCAATCCAATCGTATTCTCATAAGGCTGTTTAGCATTGCAGAAGAATACATATATATTATATATGTTCTCTTCTTATCTGCCTCTTTTAAAAATATTTTTATTTGTCATTCAAAAAGAAGAAGAGAATATTTTGGAAGAATGCTAAAGTACAGTATCAAAGAAAGAAAAAAAAAGAATTAAAAAAAATAGCCAAGTACCCAGCTATTAGGTTCTCCTTCTCTGTTCTGAGTTTAGGATTTGGAGACTTTGTCCTTGCTTCAAAATTAATTTTGTTCTTTGCTACAGACTTTGTTCTTCTGTTTTTATTTCCAGCATGGAAGTGTCTCCTTCAGTCAAAAAACTTATCAAAATTTCATGCCTGTGGTTATCCTATAAATTACGTGGCAATATTGGAAGGAAAATTTATCAAAACCTGTCCAGACCCTGTAATGTCAAATTATTGTTGCAGAATATCCTATTTTTTCTGGCTTAGAAAAACCCTGTGCCCAAGACATCACCATGGCATGTCTCATGCCTGACAGCAAAAAGTGTTAGTTTTGTGATTTGTTAGATTCAGAAAAAGACAGTGACATTTCTAGACGACAGCTTCTCCTTCCACAGAGCCTGGGTCTTTCAGTTGTAGCATGTTTCCTAAATGAATATCAGCAGATATTTAGCTGGTGATTATGAAGGGAATGACCAGCTGGCTTATTGTCTGTGGACATATCCAGGTTGGCTGTGCAAGTGAAGGACCAAATGGGCCAGATGTTTTCCATCATGGTACATTCTCAAACTGCTGTTCTTATGCCTGAACAAACCCACACATCAAGCAGTAATCATGCCCTGATTTCTCTTCTAATGCACATTGCAGCATGAAATAAGTTACATTCCATCTTGTTGACACAGCATGGTTCAGCTGCTGGTGTGGCAAGTTGTTTCTTCACTGAAGCTGAACTAAGAAACGTCTGGCTTTGTTAGACAGATTATCTTATTACTGTTTTCTTGGCAGTTCCTCACAATGGCATTTGTATGGCACCATGAGAAAGTGAAAATCCAGAGCACTGAAAACACATTAAGAAAACAAATCACAAACATAGATACACTTCCAAAAAGTTTGGGACAGAATTCAGGGACAATATCTGTTCAGTAACAAACAGAAGGTTAACTTCATATGACTACCTTCAATTTACCCAGTATCAGAAGAAACAGGAGAACTGCCATAGGTCAATTACACTCCCTGGAGAGTGAAAAAAGGACATTCTACAGACATCGTCTTTATAAGTCCTTATCTGTGTTTTTACCTATGTGTTCTTTCTAGTCTGACTTGAGTTAGCTGACTTGGCTTTCTCCATACCCTGTAGCTTAAACATGTGGGAGCAATCAACCCACCTGGCTAGTCTGCTTACCTTCCTTTTTCTGCCTTTGACCCCAAAATTCAGTGTTCCTTTTTATATATCAACTCAGCTTCAAGAGGAAGACCAGAGTATACTCTGTATCTGCTTAACATATGTAGCCTAAGAGTTTAGGCACTCTCAGAAAATCAAAACTATAATTTGAGCCTCCTCAGGATAAAGAAGCATTGAGATTTTTATTCTGTGGCCAAATTCTCTAACTGTTCTCTACACTATGTTGTAAAAAATGTCTCCTTTCTGCTTCTTCTTTTTGAATAAGTGGGTGGGTTTTTTTGTGCAAAGTGAAATACCTCCTGTGTATTACGAGTCTGAAGTACTGTTAGGTTGGGTCATTGAGGAACTTGGATCTAGAACTTAGGCACAGGAAGCTTTATGAGTCCCAAACAGAGCAGACAAGAGGTGAATACAAAAAAAAATCCAAACACTTTAGCCAAATTATGGCCAAGTGTTGGTAACTTGTATTAACAATTTTTTTAAAATATTGATACAAAGCACAGTTCTTTTGCCCAGTATTCTTAGAGTTATTCTGGGTTTTTATGAACTTGGTGTTAGCTTTTATCTGTATTGTCATGTTTGTAATTTATTGGAGAGAAGAAGCATTTGGGGTAACCATTTGGCCTTTTCTGGATTCATTATTTTTGCTGCACTATTGCAGTTTTATCAAAAGTACTGATAAGGTGGAAGTAAAGAATCCTTACACTTCTATATCAGTTCTCTTACACCAGTTCATGTAATTGTGTTCTGCAAAGCACATCAGACAGAGGGTAAAAATCTTGGAGTCTTGTATACAGCATACACTACAAGTCACTGTTTCCTAGACCATGCAAGAAAGGTGCAGAATCACTCAAACAGGAAGGGGAAATTCATGAGCATTGGTTGACTCCTCTTGCGGATGGTTAGAACTGAATCTTTACAATGGTAGCATTCTAAGAAACTGGGCAGGCCTGTGAGGGCTGGGGTTTTTTGACTGTAAGGACAAAATGTACTGCTAATAGGTCTAGAAAGTAGCTAATACTTCTACTGGAGTAATTGGAAACAGACTCTGGCACCCGAGACTACTGCCTTCACCAGTACCTGGAGAAATGGTCTCCATTTTCTGTTTGCATAGCCCTTCTCTCAGTGCTGTGGGTGTGAGGGTAAGAAATTTTCAGAGAGGATAGCAACAAGTCAAGGTCCAGTACAGCCCATTCCTTTATAATTTTTTTTTAAAAGTAAGGAAAGCAGAGGTTGCTTGAGGGATAGAGAGTGAGGACTATGTGTCTTAAGAAGTCTGAGGTGGGATCTCATATCTCAGAGAACTAGGGAAACCAGAGGGGATCCCAGTTCAGAGTACAGCGAGAAAGTGAAAGAACCCCTTTACATAGCCCTTAACCTCTATTGAAACATTTCAACCCATCTGATGTGCAATCTCCTCAGCACCCATCACTCTCCAAAAGTACCTTTCCTCTCTCATTCCCCCACCCACATTCCACCACCTGCTTCCATGTCTGCTCTTAAAGGGTACAAAAGTCTGATGCAATTAAATCCAACTGGTGCAGAAGTTCCAGCCTGAGTAGTATACACACATGGATCAGATTTCTGGATCAGAGCCTAAGGCTGAAACTGTAGCCAAATATTTCCTGCTTTACGTGAGACCCCACAGCACATGGCTGTGTCCTGGAACAGTGCATTAACTTGGCAATGTTGCAAGTCATGTTTCTCTTTAAAACTAATTTTCTCCAATGAAATATCCCTTGAAAATGGTACTAGGTTTTGAGTGGTTGATTGATTGCAGTAGAGAGGACTGGTGGTAATCCTGTTTGGCTTCGTGTTCTTCATTTTACTTTGGGAAAAAATGTAAGAGAGACACTACACTTTCCATTGCCAGTATTTTTCAGCTGCTGTTTCTGTATTGGTGAACTTTGAACAATCCAGAAATGGCTTATTCCATTTTACTATTTACAGCAAGTGCACTGCTCATGCTGGTATTCAGACAAATTTCTGGAATTTTTATAAAATAGCTTAAGAAATTTGCAGTGCTAAGGACACTGAAGGAATCCTTATTGCATTCGAGAACTGAGTAAATAAGAGCTTTACATTATGTACAGTGGTTTCAAACTACCTTTAGATTTTACAGGTTCTTTATCTTAGCCTGTGCATTTTAATTTTTTCTATAAAATTGTTGTATGCTAAAGCAATATCTTCTGCTTGATCTACTACAGCCATTAAAGAAATAACTTTGCATATTAAGGTATTTGGACCATTAAAGCCCAGAATTTCTTTTTGTCTATGAGACTGGGGAAAAATAATTATGGGTTTTCTAGACAGGGGAAAAAATAGGATGTAATAAAACATCCTAGGTAAGTCCAGGCTCTGCAGCATTCTTCTGTTATCCTTATGCATGTTCACATTGGGTAGGTGGGCCTGCTAAGAGAGAGAGTTTAGACTTTGATGATAATGCCCAATGACTCTGAAAGACTTTCTAATCCAGTACAGCTAAATTATACAGTGACCTAGTGAGGTCATTTTAATATTAAGAGGGAGACTGATTAGAGAAACTAAGGAGATGAAAATGAAAGACAAGCGAGCCATAGCCATTTGCAATTTTGAGACCTTTTCCCTTAAATAACCTTACAGGAAGTTTTTCATCTAAGTGTGGTTACTTTATGGGATTACCCTTATAAGAGAAAAAAGTCAGTAGCCAGCTGGCTCATCAAAAACCCCTGATGATGTAAATTTCAAGAAGCTTCCCCCAGATATCTTGCACTGGAAATATATTTGGACTTGTAAAAATTTCCATAGTTACCTAAAATTCCACAAACAATTGCTGTTAGTGTGTTAGTTGCAAAAGATCTGCTTTATGTTCCCTTTCTGTTTAAAAATCTATGCTCATGCTACTGCCAGTCATTACTGTTTTACTGCTCTTTTTGTTGCACTATCCAGTGTGTTTGAACACCACCAGCCTCAGCATTTAATCAAAAAGCCTGTGTCTTTGTAATGTTCTGAGAACTGATTAAATACAGTCTGGAAGACCATGTTACAGAATCTTTGAGAACAGATTTATTGCAGATTAATTATTTTTTTTCAAAGTGAAGCGCTAAAATGAAGCAATCCACACACAGTTATTTTGATATTGGTTCTGACAGAAATGTGACATTACATTTATTTATAAACTAAATTAAATGTTCTGATTTAATATCTGCTTTCATTGAAATAAAAATTATTTGAGGGGGGAAAATGGGACTTTAGGAATGCTTAAAACAAAAAATATAAATTAATTTAACAATATCATTATCTTCTTTAAATCTGGAAAGAAATATATGAATCAGTATTTTGTGTACTTCAAATTGTTAAGCAATATAAACAGGACTACTAAAAATAACAAAACATAACCTTGTGTTTGTCAGGATTAATCCAACTAAGACTCATTACACATGTAATTCTAGTGGCTAAGAGTTTGGCCTATCACATTATTCAAACAATTTAACTGCAGAAAAGTTGTGAACTTTTTGGGGTTTAAGATTTTATTTATATGATCGTATAATAAAAATTAGTTATCAAAGTAGCTCAGAAAACTTTACAACTGTTTGGCTAGAATTAAAACTGAGGGCACTTGAGCACTTTAAGTACAAGTTTGGTGTTTTAGGGTTATCATCCCAAGCTTATGAGCTAGATTGTTCCACTAAGAAGCTAACTTTCCTGATCTTTTCCCACTTGAAAAAAAGGGGAAAGGAAATACTCCAGAGACTAGAAAGGAAGACTGTAGATGTGAGGATTTCTTCCTCAAATTCCCAGTCTGGCCTCTAAACAAACCCAAAGTGAATTTAATTCCAGGAACAGCAAATAACTGCAAACTCTTTATGAATCAAAAGCTGCAGAATTAGAACATTTATACTCTCAAAAAAAGCACTTTGTTTGCCCCATCATAGCAGGTAGTAATGCTTGATTTGTTTATGGAATCTGAAACTCTATGGGTTTGGACCCTGGTAAGGTCAAACTTAAAACTGTACTTGAGTTAAAATAAAATTTGGATCACTATCCTTTCAGGAATGTACATCTTTAAATAGATTTCAGATTCCTGTGGCTAGATTCCCCAGACTAAATGAGCTGCCCTTGGCAAAGGACTTGAGAATGGAAAAGGAAGTGAAGGCTTTAAGGCATTTGTGACTCCCTCCTCTCAAAGCTGGCTAAAGTCAATCTGGTTCCAAGTCAGTGTGCTCAGATGCCCCTGGCCTCCAGGAACTATTCTGGCAGTCAGCAACTGATGCAGGAAAAAGGCAAGAGTTACTTGTCTTTCCGTGTGAGAAATGGGCATAAGAGGGAGACCTGAGCTAAGATCCTGGCCTTCTGCCTGAAAGTTATCTTTCTGTAGAAAGGAAAAGACCATTAAGAATCTTCTTGTATACAGAGAGGGGATTAATACTATCATTAGGGAAAGATCTTGCTGTAAACTGAACACAATTTTGCATCAGTTTTATGAAGAAATTTGAAGGGACAGGGGATCAGCTGGAGGATTTGGAAAGGAACAGAGCAGATGTGAGGATGATGGACATTGATTAAAATTGATGTTAAGAGACTGGTGTAGTTGACAGTAGTATACATTGCTTATAACTTAATATGCAGAGATCTATGGCTCCCATTTGACAAATAAATGCCTGATTATCACGTTCTTGATTTTGAATGCCTTGGTTTCTGGGAGCTTAAATGATGCTTAAATGTACTGAACACAAAGACTCTGTAAGTTAATGAAAGCTTTCCTTGAGTGAACCTATGAACAGCAAGGCCCCAGAGTCTAAAGTTTGAAATTAAGTGGCATCACATTGAAAAATCTCACCCTACCTGCCTCAGTATCTCTGTTTATAAAGTAAATATTTTTATATAGGTATATACTAGGTTGTATAGCTATATATAGGTTGTATAAACTTCAGTTGTATTTGAAGATACTTCAGATATGTGCAAAAGAGAACTAAAAGTATATTCTAAGTATGGGACAACTGCATACAGTTGTTCTTAACCTCCATCTGCTAAGATGACAAAATTGTGTAATCTATTGTACCAACTGTAACCAACACATTAGTGCAGTGTTTATTGTCCAAATTTAGGTGCAGACTCTTACAATGAATCCTAAAACCCTTTTGTCTGAAGAGAGAAAAAGGAATAAGACAGTCTAACAGACCACCTACAGATTTAAAGAGACAGGTAAATGCTTTTCAGTGGAAATCAGTATATGCATTGCCACAGAAGTTTGTCAAATTTTTTGGAACATATACCTCCAGAGAAGTAAAAAAAAAAAAAAAAAAAACCAACCAACCAACCAAAGAAAAAACCCAAAAAAAAAACCAACAAAAAAAAAAAAAAAAAAGACCAAAAAATGTTAGGTAAGTAATAGTGTTAGAATTTAATAAAAATAATGAATGAGCTTGTCAGAGACACAACTATTCCTCTATCCTTCACAGGCAAAATATAGACACAGAAAAACAATCTTGAAGCAAACTAAGTAGCTTTGGTCAGATTAATAGTCTCCCTCACACTTTTTTCCTTTACATTTGATCTGTGCTTAGGTTTCCCTTTCTGAGGGGTTTTACAAGGTTTGAACCATGATTTGAAAACACAGAAGAGTCAATAACTAAGTAAATGTCTTCTTGTGGTGGATATAATTTTTCTTGAAGGTTAAAGCCCATAGCACTATGATTTGTAAGTTAAATTCCTCCCTATTTTTGATATGCTTCTGATTTATTAGCTGGATTTTCAACAGCAATGACTGAGGGATTTTCAAAATGGAGTTATGAGCACATAAACCTAGAAATAAAATGCAAGTTCTCTTTAAAGCACTCCTTTAAAATGTTATTTTTTTCTAAATTTAGGGTATCAGGTTCATACATTTCATTCTTCAGAGCAGAAGGGTTAACCAAATGTTGCAGACAGACCATTACGAAATGTTTTCCTCTCTCCACAAGGATGATTTTTTGCACCATGCAGTGAGTTGTGCAATGTTCCGTTGCAATGCAAGCTATAGATTTCTGTGGCTATGGGGCCTCTCGTTGAGTGGGAGGTCATGAAAATTCTTCTTTGCTCTCTGATGGTTTCGTCAAGCAGGATCTGTTCTGCCAAAAGTGAAATGGCCCCTGCTCAAGCTTTCCCACAAATCAAAAAGTATATGGAGTTTTTTTACATATTTCTGTTGTAGAGTAGTTATTTTCCTTCTGAATTATGCCTTTTTTTCCTCTTTGGTGATTATGAGTTTCAGCTCACATCTGTCTGTACAGTGATCTCAGTTTATTCCAATTCAACTACCATCTGCATCATGTTTAGCATTTACATGCATCTTTTTCCATCATAGTAGGAACACATGATCACAGAGAGGGAACTACAGGCTTTGGGCCTCTGCCCAGAGCAACTTAGCTGGCAGAGTCATCACATAGTGTAGATAAAGAGAGCTGAGTGCCCGGAGTGGCTGTGACTTCATAGCTTGCAGTGCGAGCTGATCCACCCTCCGACGGCACACAGGGAAATGCCGCTGTGAGTAACTGCTTACTGTTACTTCCAAAACACACTCAGGTCCCATTAACACTCTCTAAACTCTTACTTGTTAGAACAAAGTCGATTTTATCAGGGAAAGGATCACAAAGCCTATCAAACCACAATTTTTTATATGCTTCTTTTGTATCGAGTTTACTAGAGCCCTTTTATCAAATGAAACTTTAAAAATAGACGTGTCAGCTGTTTATGTCAACATTGGCTCTAAAATTAATTTTCATGATTGTATCACACATCTCAAAAGAAACTGGAAATTATGGAAACAGCACTACAAAAACAGTGGGCTTTGCAAGTCTGATTTGACCATATTTTATATAAATTAATTCTCTCCACATTCAAACCCTCCAGTGGAGCTTGAGTTCCACCAGCGTAAATCAGCATTGCTCTGCTGGTTTTATCAGAGCTACATTGGCTTATTCCCATTGAACCTCCCAGCTGAGGAACTTTCGATAATTAGGTAAAATAAGTCACTTACCTTCCTCAAGAATGTTATTGTAAACTGATGGACACCTTTCATTCCTGCTTCAGACTTGGTTATTGTTGAAGTTCACAAAATAGCAGCATAGTTGGATAAAATGTTCAAGTCACATCCCTAGTTGTCAGCTGCATTTTAAAGAGATGCATGATGCATGGCCTACAGTGTTCCTGCCTTAATCTAGGTGCTTACTTTACTTCCTAGATCATGAAAATTCTTCACTAAGAAAGAGAAGACGTTACATTTGTTTTATGACTTGCACCTTTAATTCAGAGGGAGACTCATTAACAGAAATTAATTCATCAGTTGTAGAAAGTTTTCTTGTCATTTCAGTCACATTAGAAGAGTCTAGCATCAAAGTAGCTCTATGAATATGTATTTTTCCAAGAGTTCTGTAAGCATTTGGAAATGGATTTAGAAGGATCTGTCATACAAACTCCAGTCCATAATTCAACTTGGTGGTGGTTTCTACTATTATTGAATATTTTGAGCATAAACACAAATGTTTCGCTCCATTCAGTTTATGTTAAATTTTTTTATAGGAAAGACTTCCATAAATCTGAGTTATGTTTCCAGTTAGTAAAATTAGATGTTTACTGGCTAGAATTAATTAATGACTACTTTATTTGTTGCATTAAGTGCAATCAAATAAGCAATCCAGGCTTCTCATGTATTAGATCTACAAGATACCATCACTGCAGATTTTGCAAATGATATGAGGAAAGTATTGAGTTTATGGAATGAAAATAGTTTAAATTTTAGTAGAAAGTAGCAGATTTTCTGTTTTGGATGAGTCTAAATAATACATCTTAGACAATTATCAATGGTGGCACTGTACTATACTGTTGTGTTCCTACAAACAGCAAGCAAACACTTCAGATATCGAGTATCATACTTCTCAACGGTTTTATCCTTAGCAAAGGTAATAGAACATGTAACTTTCCTAGCTGCTAATCCTAAGAACACAAAGCAAGCACCCATTCCTCTCCTTGGTTTCATGATGACTTGTCAAAATCATGTATTTGAAGTTCCTAAACAGAGAGGGCATACAAAAATGTACACGTGCTTTGAAAACCTGGCCCAAGCTATTTTATTTTTGTCTCTTTGCCAAAGAATGCTAACTATTTTCAAAGGCTATTTGCAAGCTAGAGGAAGTTCCCACCAGATTAGAACTGTTTTAAGAAAAGTTAAGAAACAAAGTTTAAGAAAATGGCCCAAACCATTTCACAGCACAGAATCATTTAATCTGCACATACAGTTCTTGCATCTATAAAAAGAGTTATTTTTTTGATAAGGAAACCAAATGCGTTGAACCTGCATAGCAACGTGGCCTTGTCAAAGGCTGTTGTTACAATCCCTGTGGTTGGTAACGTAAACAAAGTGCTGTAGGTCTGTTTTGATGAAAGATTGCTCAAATAACTATCCTTTTGCTGGATAGTGGGAAATGCTTTGGAGAGCAGTTGTAAAGTTTCTGGTATCGTTTTACTGTGACCTGAGAAATGAAACTGCCTAAATAAGCAACAAGTAAATTTGACCCACCTTTAGTTGTAGGCAAAAAGGTTACACAGTGTCACTTTGTTAGTCTGACTATATTTTAATTCTTTGTTCTCTGCTTTTTTTTCCACTATGGTAAAGAAACAAAATCTCTGTGATTCATAAAACAAGTTGAAAAAATAAACTGGAGACAGGCTTTGTAACTTCATGAGTACTTGAAAGTCTACTAATTAGAAGATACAGCCTCATCCCCATAGGACAGTTTATAGTAGGGATGTAAAACATATCTTGACTGTATGACATATGAGCAAAAAGAGTAATTCCAGAGATGAATAGAATTTCTTAAATAAATTGCATACTGTAGCCACCCAAAGAGGAATTACTTCTACATATATCTGATAAATAAAATTTTAGCTATGCTTGAATGTACAAGAAGCATAAATGCAAGCTATGTGTAAGTACTTGTCTGTCTATCTATCTATCTAAATTCTGTAATGGGAAAGTGTGAATCACATTTTTTTGACCAAAGTTGATAAAATGAAGAAACATAAATTCTTGGGAAATCCATGGAGACCAAGAACGCAAGGTACTTCAGAGGCAGAAGTTGTCTTCTGAAGCATCTAGATTTGAACACCTTGAAGCCAAAGCATTCACATTTACTATCCACGCTGAGCCCATCTCTTGTTTCATCCTATGGTTAGATATTGGCAAATGAAACAATACATCAAAATTTTATTATGATAAGAAGTTTATATAAGTGTTCAAAGGGACTTTTTGCCAGAGCCATCATTAAACAAAATCTGACTGCTGCAAAATTGTTATGTCACAAGACTTTCTGAAAATTAAAAACTCTAAAATGAAAATTCTGTTCTGTTATTTCTCTTGACAATCTTATTAATGAACTCACCATCTCACAGCTCAAAAGATGCATTGAATCAATCACTTTCTTTTTGAATCTTCTTGCTTTTATCTAATGGTTCAATTGCCATTATTTGATGTAAATGGCAAAGGGCTTCTCCTTCTTTTTAAAGTTTTTTGAATAATAATTTCATTCCATTGAGATTCTGTGTTCAGCGTTGATCTTAACTGAGGGAAAATACTGAAATCCAAACCAATACAAAGTCAGGCTTGCAAATTAGTGACTAAGCATTGGAAATACATTTATAGTATATACAAGAGCTCTGGAAAAAGTTCTGTTTCAGGAAAGGACTCTTTTTAGAGAAAGGTGCTGCCACATTAATTTTTGCTATTCACATTGTGTAATTAATGTGCATTATATATACATATTTACACTAAAATGTTGTAACTTTTTAATGAAAATTGAGCAGAGATATTTACAATCTAGGACTGTTATTTTGTTAATTTCTCAATCTGTGCGAAAGTCAAACAGTAGAAGACTTTCAATATAATCTGTCAAGTCTAAAATACATGTATTTTCTTATGAACAGGTACATTGACATGGGTCCCATGTTTCGTATTTTTAATGTTTTTTAGGCAAAATTCTGATTCAATTCTATTTGTGTCAGTGTAGTTACACTGCTGTAAGTTGGGGCCCAAGGTCTTCAGGTTGTGCTATCTCTTCTGGGCTTAGAACAAAATTTAACAGCTCACAAAGAGCAACCTTTGCTTTCTGCTCTCCTCCAGAAATGTCCTGTAGGTCTTTAATATCTCTTTATCTCTCTGGCAATCCAAAGAGGCCCTGCTCCCTGACACCAGTCTAATAGGCTCATTTGCCATCACAAATCAAGATGTCTAATGGAGCCTGTTCAATCTGAAAGAAAAGATGACTCTTGCAATGGCAACGCTCTTGAAAGGTTGTGTCAGCACGTTGCCTGTATTTATCTGGGCAGTTATTCCAGTATGAATCATCTGCATATAGGAGTACCTGTATATCTCTATGTACGTATTTGTAAGGAAATCATTCTAGTACTGACATATACATTAGTGGGATCTTTGTATTTTTCATATCCTACCTTATTTTACCTAATTCTATGGTAAAGCTAAGTTGAAGTAAAGCACTTGTCGCATTGCCAGCACGACTCACTGTGTAGCTCTTCTTTGTGGAAATCACAAGCGATTGTTATGCAAGATCTGATTCCTTCCTTGCAATTCTCACCTTGCAGTGAGATAAAGTTCCCAGACTGTCAGTATTCACACATAACCACCTCAGGGCCATTCCCCCCCCCCCATTACAACACAGAATGGAGATTACTTACTGCAAGCTGCTCTGTCTCGGAAGTCGGCATTCTTTCTCTACACTAAAGAAAGCATTTGTTTAAAAGTTGCTTTCTCCACTCAAAACGTTCTGCACTGAGGTGGAGGGTAACAAGCACAGAAAATCACTTACTTGAAGTACAGCAAATGGTGGACATTACCATCTGGAACACAAGGAATGACAGTGCTGTCTTACTTTCTTAGACTGCTAACTTACTCTTTAGTAGTAACTACAACTGTTGCCTGAAAATATGACTGGGAGTTTTACGTGGCCATTTGGCAAATGAACTATACCTGCTTTGCCTGATTCTAGGAGTAATGGGGTATATTCCTTAATAAACTGTATATCATGCAAATATAGAACTATCATTGGTGGGAGTGGGATTGAAAGACTTTTTTTTTAAAAAAAGCACTCTGCTGTAGTAGGAACTCTTTTTAGACTCAGAAAGTCCATTTTCTGAAAAGGATCAGAACAGAGAATGACTAAGACCAGGTCAAACTCCAGTATTTTAACTAAACAAGACATTTGGCTTTTTTGTGTCTATCCCTCAGTAGGAAGAGAGAGGCTTAACTGAATAGCATTGTGTGTTCCTATCTCATCAGAACTTGAACCCCTGTCAACAGTAAATTCCACATCTAAGGAGTATTTGGAATCACATTCAAGAGGCAAAAAACCCAGACTATAATAAGCAACATACAGACTGTACTGAGAGAGCCACTCTTAAAATATGAAAGCTCCAATAAATATCAGAACTCTCCCAGCTACTTGGAAGCTCATTATTAACTTTAGGTTAAAGAATTCCATCTCCTTCAAGAATCATTAGACATATCAACAACAACCATATCAACCCCATCCTATCATCTTGGATTAATTCTTGGAATTCCCCCAAGCAGCAGGAGAAAACTGTCATAGTCATTCTTCTACACTTTTACATTTGCAATGATTTTTCTTAGAGTATCCTCTGAAAAGTTACATTTCCAAATTCAAAGAGATGTATTTTGTATTCTCAATGTCCTTACGACGGTTATCGTAAGCAGAAAACATGAAGAATAATTGTCTTCTGTTTACCCAAAGCTGACATGCAGTAATCATTGCCAATTGATGAGCAATTGTTAATGTGACATCAGCTTGTGTTTTAAAAATGTTCGCTTCTGGATTCTTACACCAGGATCCTATCTTATTTATAGTTGATCTATTCTCTGCTTGCTATCCAGATGATGAATATCTTGAGTTGGGATTTTATCTAATTTCTTTTACTAAAAATAATTTTTAAAATATAGGAAATAGTATGTTAGACTTCCCATTATAAACTAGAGTTGCTGAAACATGAAGGGATTTTATTTGTAAAGTTCAATCATATACTTCTATCAAATACAAACTATAATAATGGAACGTTCCCATAAATGTCAGCACTTCATCATCCTTCACACTAAAAATCCTTGAAAAAAAATAAAATGAAGAACACAAAGACAAATGTTGAGCTTAGCCAGATGTGAATTTGCCGTTAGCATTTTATGGACCAAATACCATTTGAACAGAACAGTATAGAAAACATTTTAAGACATTTTTATTTAAACTAAATGCAATATTTATGCAGGCAAACTTCTGTGGAATACAAAGGCAAGCATTCAAGTCCTGCTGTCTGTTTTTCTCAGCTCAGTGTTATGGTAAGTAAATCTGAGTGAGTCATGGAGCAGGAGCTTTATACATGTTTAGTTATGTGGGTGGATCCTCACAGTGATGTTGACTTGCCACAGCCACCTGTCTGTGTAACCTGTGGAGTAATCATTGATAAACTCAAAGACACAATATTCCTTATGTGCCTTCCTGGGCAAAACCTGAATATCATCACTGCAGTACAGAGGTCCCCTTCTTGAAGATACACAATTTTTTTCTGGAAATAATTTCATAGTACTGAAGAACTGCAGTTCAAGGTAAAGAAAACTGATGACAGATATGTTTTTACCTGTAGGCAAAGGTCAGGTGTCCAACCTGCCTCTTCTAGCCCACTCCCCTCTCAGACTTTTGACAAGCACTTATCTGTATTTGGTGTTTTTAAAAACATGATTTTGTGGTACTCTGAATGCAAGTTGAGATATTAGTGAGTCAAAACTCTGTTCAGATACTGTTTGCACTGTGGGAGAATATCAACTGCTTTAGCCTGGGTGAGCTATTGCTAGCTGAAAAGACAGTCCATATCAATGACTTGTATTATTTTGGACTTGAGTCAGCCTGAGTCAGGCAGTACTGGCTCCTATTAAGTTACAGAGGTTTTCCTCATATTATTTACTAAAGTATTGCTAAATGTATTCTCAGATCCTTCCTGTTTGTTTGTTTGTTTTTCTTCTATTGTTTTCCTTCAGTTCTTCCTCTGTGTTATCTCCACCATTAAAAACAAATTTCCTGTACTTTCTCTTATCTGCCACTAATGCAAATCTCTTTTCCTCTTACCCATCCTGTATTTCCTTTCCTATTTTCCTTGGTTTTATATTTCAAAGTTCTTTCTTCTTTTGCTTATTATTTCAAGTCTTCTCCTTTCCAAAGTCCTTGTCTACCTTCTCCATATCTCTGTTACGAACCTCTTCTGCAATTCAAAAAGGATAATGAGATTATTGCAATTGTTGAGACGTCTTTTCTTCCCATCCTTGCCCACTTTACCCTTTGTTTAGTGTGAGCTGGTGGCACTTACTCAATAAATCATAGGAGAGGAGAATCTACAGAATGGCTGTCAGGATGCACACAGAAAACTTGTCAGTTCTTGGCAGTGTGCTGAATATATATGCAGTAAACAGTAACCAATAAAAAGGCACATGTTCCAAAAAAAAGCCCACCTCAAAAATCCCAAAGGTAAGTAAAGCAGCATTCTAGGGCTGTGGTCCTGCTATTAAGTGTCATAAGTTCATTTTCAGTAAAGAATCCCAGGTTAACCTCAGCTTCAGATCCTGCCTGAGGTTTGTTCCACCGAGATTTTGCCAATTGCTCCTTTCCTCCATGCACAGGGTATGATGAGCCCAGCTCCCTTCACAGCCCTCAGCAGCTGCTCCACAGATGGATTCTGACTGTGTAGGAGGTCCAAAGTTCTTCTCAGAAGGGCAATGAGCCTGCTCAGAGCTCCGTACTTTTCTGCTTCCAGGTAGCTGACTAGCTAGTTCCCCATTAGTCAGTTTAGAAAGAGCTTCGTTTTTCTGCTTGACAGCACAGAGCTTTATGTAAACCAGGAAAGTCAAGGTGCAGTTCAACTTTCTCCACTGACACCTGCTTCATGTCCTGGATTCCATGAAATGGAAATACAGGTGTTTTAGCCAGAAGGCAGTCAGGGCACAGCCAGAGCTGCTCACATCCAGGGACTCAGAGCACTGGGGGGGGCTGCAAGTTCTTCGGTGTTCATAGTACAGATGCGAGTCCTCAGAATAAAACAGCCTCCTTTTGTTACTCAGACACTGATTTCCAAAGGATACTATTCCTGCCTTTAAAGGTGTGAAGAACCATGAACTGTTATAAATAAGCATTGTTAAGATTTTTGACCCACTCAAATAGCTGATGTTGGGTATTTTTGGTTATTACTTGCTCTGGCAGAAAGTTTCTTTTAACAACAAATCCATGCAAAGACCCAAACTTCATAACAGTGACTCCAATGGCACTCCTAAAGCAAGCTGTATGTGCATATTCTTTCTAACACAAGATACTGTTTACTGTAGAGCACAAGTAATGTTGTTTTTACTTTTTTTTTGACAACTGAACTTTGGATGTTATTTAAATCAGGGTAAGAAAAGTGTGTCCTTGTTTTTTGTAGAGGTAACAAAAACTATTGTTAAAATAACTGCTTTTTGCAGGTAAAAACTCTCCTCTAAGTGTTTTAATAAAAAAACAAACAAAAGCCCTTTAAAAACGGTGTTTGGAGACCCCAGAGGACCCACATGTAGCAACGTGTTTCCTCAGCAAAACAGGTCAAAAGGAACCAGTCACCTCCACACTGTTCTGCCTGCCCAGGCTTCTTGGGGATGGATACTTCTTGTATGCCTCTGCTCTCGTATTGGAAGGCACATCTTGGAGATCTCATCTCCAGCCATAACTATGTCTCACAGCAACTCTGTTTCTTGTAATAAGTGAAACGTGGATAATGCTGCAGGGAGATTTGTGCATGTGAAACACAGAGGCTGTACAACATGGCCTCCTATTTTTTAGCATATTGTCAGATTTATTACCCTGACAACATACGCTCTGGAAAGATATAAAGAAATGTAGAAATGACAGTAATGAGCAAGCTATTGCTAATCATAGTGAACCTGATGCTGTAATCAGAGATGTCAGTGTAAGAGTTTGCTGTTGTCATTTGCCATGACTGCACTCAAACAATGTTTTCTTTCTGTGTGCTTGGATCCTACGGGAAGGATGTTTCAGTAACAGTAACTGAATAACAGAGTTGGTATTCAGCATATGACAGTTTAAGATGAAATTTATTTTTAAGATTTCGTGAGTTTATAGCAATGAACGTCATGCATCAGCCTCATGTAAACTAGTGCTGTTTTATCTGTTTTATTACATTTATATACTGCAGGTATAGTTTGTCAATTTAGTCTAGTCAGAATTATTTCGTTTTCCAAAAGATAATAATGGTTTCTGCATTAGCTTCTGTATTTTATTAGTGTGAGATGTCTTTTTAAGGATCAAGGCCAAAACCACAATTATTACTTCTTCTTATCAACATTCAGCTTTCACAGGCAATTACAGCTTATACATATTTTATAACAAGTATTTGGAGCACATGCTGATTATGTAGTACTTGCTCAATCCCTTTTAATATCCAAGAATGCTTATGACAGTATTCAGTATTGTGGGATCTTAGCGTATGAAAGAACCCTTTTCCCTTTAATGACTTCCATAAACCGGTGTTTTTGGCCTGGCTGTGCTATATCTTGTTTGTTTCTATTATTAAACATGAAAAAACAGGCAAAGTATTCTTTCTTACATTTCTTATCTCTATGAAGGCATTGCATTACTGTGTTATAACAGAACTGCAGCAGAGGAACTGTCATGTGGAAAGATACCTGAAATCCCTCCAATATTCCAAACATGTAGCCTGTTCATGACCAGTTCCAGGTATTTCAGTGAAACAAGTACAAAGTCAGAAAAAGAAAGTCTTCATCTTGATTTTCAACAGCTAACTGGCAGGCACCTATTGCTTTGTAATATATTTCTATGTCTCATAACAGTATGGCCCCATTGAATTTATCCCATCTATTCTCATTTTTTGTATGTATATAAACCCCTGGTTTTTTCACCAGTATTCAGAATACCCCCCACAAACTATGAGAGTAGAAGTATATCTACAAGGTGTGCCATGTGAGGCACAGCATCTGTGGTAGCTGAGGATCATGTGGTACCAGCTTCCCTGCCATCTTTTGATCCTGAGCCATCTCTTAGGAAAAAAAAATTAGAATTGGGTGGAATTATTCTAGTCTTCCTCTCTGCCTCAGTCAAAGAGTTTTTAATGTCAGGGAATGCACATCTGCCCCTTTAAGACTTCTTTCTATCTTCTTTGTGCTGTCTCAGCAAAGTTCAACAGAAAGAACTGGAGCCAAGAATTTGGATCAAGATGTGTAATCTTGTTTTGAATTTTGCTATGCTTTTGGCTTTAATAGTAACTCATGGCTGAGGGTTCCACAGCTTAATCATAGAATTCATTGTCAGTCATCATGAAGATCAGTAACTTAATAAGATTCTAGCCAAGCCCAGGAAGCATTTAAAAACTGTCAGTGATTTTTGTGAAGACTTTATTTAAGAAGCAATAGTTTTTCAAGGAAAGCTTTTCAGAGCTTTCATTTATCTTTCTCCAAGTTCAGTTTGATGTTCTACTTTCTTCTTATGAATCTTCAGCTTAATATTAATATAATGACATCGGGAAACTCTGAGTACAAATGAAGAGGTTTTTATCATTACCTGGGTACAAAGTGGTGTTTTGCATGCTCTTTCCTGGTACCTTCAGGGAGGCAGGGACAAAACTCTGATCCCTCAAAGGGTAACAGCAAAGCTTTCAGGGACTTTGATGGAAGTTTTCCAAAACTTAGTTTACATGACAGAGCTGTACATGAGTGACAAAAATCTTAGAGATGGGTAAAGGAAGCCATTCAGCCAAACACCTATGTGTGCATATAAATGTTATAAAACTTCATTTTTTTGGCATATGGCTTTCAAATTCAGTTACTCCACAGAAGTTTATGGCAATATATTTCTGCTCATCATGTGTTCTGTGGGAGTTTTCCTACACAGTATTTTAAAACTTTTAATGTTCACAGTCTCCCATGAAAATGCTTCTTTTAAGACAGAAGTTTACTACCCTATCAAGGAAAGCAAGAGCTCTAGCAGACAAAATCTCCTGAATTCCTTTTTAACTTCAGAGAAATCTCCAAATAGGTGGGCAACGGCTTCAAAATTTAAGCAGAAAATTTGCCTTGTCAGTTAAATTGCTATCTCTTGTCTAAATTTTAAGGACATGTGTTGAAGGAAATGAGTAAAATGTACCAAATTATGGTTTTGGTTTCATACTAGAACTTAGTACTACTTTCACACTGCACAATGGTGTTATGACTTTATATAGGAGGGAGCTTCTGTATTAAAAACCTTATTTTTTTGGCACGAATTCCAAAGGGCAGAATTTCTGTATCCCCATTTTGCCCATGTTCTCCTGATACAGGTGGTTAATTTCACCATGAGATTATAAAATGTGGCTTTTTTCTAACTTGTACTTTGACGTATGTGATACAATGGAATCAACTGCCCTGTGAAACCCAGCAGTTGGAATGCTGATGTGTCTGTTGCTTGCAGGGTTGTGTGAATTCCACAGCCGTTCCACTGTATCACAACAACACACAATTCTGGCATGGAACATATCACCAATATGCCACAGAAATAACTTTTCTGCTCTGAAATGCCCACCATGAAAAAGAATATATGTATTTATTAATTCATTGTCAAAGGAGTAGATTTAGAATCTGTCTAAATGAAAACATAACTTACAGTCTCTTGTGAATAACTGAATAACTTGGTTCAATGTCAGGTCACAGTGGAACACAGACTGTAACAGGAATATATAAAAGCTCTGAAGGGAGCAAAGAGACTTTATTCTGGAATGGTGAGCATCGTTGCCAGAGTAACATAAACCTTGTGTGTTTTCACAAGGAAATGAGTCACTTGTTTCTGTTGGCTGGAACTCTGTTTTCTTTTAATTTCATATTTTAGCTGCCTAATATAGTTTGAAAGAACCCTAGGATTGCAGTCTTTGGACTAAGATGCTTTGTTAATTAAAGCAGAGTAGAAGGGTAGTGTGCTAATTGCACAGAATCAAGAAAAATTGATAGTAAATAGTATATTCTCATATGTGAAGGAAGCCTTTAGCCTTTTCTAGGACAGTTCTGTGAACTATTTGCACTGTTGTGAAAAGAACACTAATTTTCACACGTGCTATGTGTATACCTGGGTGTGTACTTACATCTGTGACTTTTGTCCTTTGTGCCACTAATGTGCAGGTTCCCTCCCTGCAGCTGGGAGTCTCATAGTTAACTTAAGGTTAAGGTGTCCCTAGGTGTCCTCAATGAACAGACTATATTAATGTTAAAGCTGTTGGGTCAGATCCATATCAACAGTGAGGCAATATTTCCTTTCTTTGGACCAGCAACTCATAACCAGTACGATTCTTCCCCGTTTTGCTGGTGCTAAGGCAGCACTGAGCATTCTCACAGAGAATTCTCACAGCATGTCACCCTTTCGTGCTGAGGCGTCCTCACGAGACTTAAGATCAGCACAGCTCATTCCTAAAACACTTTCTATTTTCTCTTCTTACAGCTCCAAGCTATGGAGATTGTGCCAAGCAAAATAAGTAATACAGACTGTTTGAGCAACTCTCAGCTACAGTGGAGTCTCTGAAGGAACATAGCTAGCTGGTACAACATAGACTACTTTATCCCGTATGTAATTTGGGCAGAGACTCCATATACCTCTCTTCACTACTACAGCTTTATATGTAAGTGGCAGAGAATGAGGGCCAAATATATTCAATGAAGAATTAAAGTTCTAATTATGATCTTTTTTGACAGCATAAATCTATATGCATAAACATGGCACACCTGTGCATGTATGTGTGATGGCTGAGACATACGAGAAATTTTAATTCCATATAGCACCTGTGTATAGGTGTAGCAGATAATAATGCATTTACTGCATCATTAATTCCAACAGAGCAAATTCCTGTTCCCATTGGTAAAGATTACATAAATCCAATGTTTTATGCTTAGATGGAAACATTTCAAAACACTGAAGAGGTGCGTAATCTGTCCTATTCCAAAACCAGTGTTTGCATGTGTATTCCAACTCACCTGAGAATCTCCAAACATTTAGTTATTATTATTAATAATAATAATATTATTCGTATTAATTAAATATTGAAGAATATTTTTTACAACCTAATGAAAACATAAACAAATATTTTTAAGTCGTTTCGGTGGAGAGAAATGGAGAAGATAACTGAAATTTAAAGATTGTGTACTGTAATTGACTCAGAAGAATAAAACGGCCCTGGCCTAAACTAGGACCTTGCATTAACAATTTACATGGGTAGGTAGTTAGGGCTTTCTGGGCATGTTTAAAATGCTCTAAATCACCCAAAGCACTACAGATGATATTCAGATATGTATAAATGTAACTGAAGAAAATTGAGGACTGCAGCATTAAAACTCTGGTTTATTTTCAAATATGTTACGCAGAAGTAATTAGGGATGGGTTAAAAAGAAAGTGCAGAGAAAACAACTTAAAATATTTACAATACATAACTCATTTCCTCGCCAAAAAGTGATTTAGCTTATAAAAATTGGTAGAGAAACAAACCAAGGAAATAAAGACTTTATGTACAAGTGCTGGAGAATGGCCTTCTCTAGAAAAGGGCAACCACTGATGGATGTGGCTGTTTAAGAGCAACGTTAGCTTGCAGTCTTTGTGAAACATGTAACTACTAATTTCAATGTGTCTTCGATTCAGTGGCTCTGGCCTACCTGATCAGTCAATACATCTAAGCATTTTGACAGCTGCAAGTGTTAGAGAGTGTTTGAGTACCTTAAAAAGAAGATAGCTGTACTATAAATTTTAATCAGGGTTTTTACTCTTTTGTTCTCCCATTCTCTTTCGTTGAGACAGGTGAAGGAATGTGGAAAGTGCATCTCATCTTAATGAGTGTTGCTACGCTGCTATCCATATATGCCCAACATTTTTAATTGTGTCTTCCAGTCACAGATTTTCACATTTGTAATGGATCTTTTCTTGTTTCTGAGGCACATTTCTTCTGTGGAAATCCACAGAAATATGGAATCCATTCTTACAGCATGGTCAAATAGTTCCTTCAAACATTTCAAAATAACCTGTTCAAAGGTCTTCAGATATCAAGATCAGAATCTTGAATTCATCAGGGATGCAGTGCAGGGGTATTTTGCCAGATGGGTTTTCAGATTTTGTGGTTGCTATTTTGTATTTTTGTTTTGAATAAAAATAAATGAGAATAGGTATCATTATTGATAATTATTTAGAAGCTAATATTTAGAAGCCTTGTTTATTGAAGTGAAAAACTTAAAAAAGAGGTCTTAAAATGTCCAGTGAATATTTTTTCCCTCAGGTCACAGCTGTCCCACCTACATCTATTCAGATGGCACTGAATAGATATGCTTACATGAGTGATGACTCATGAGTACTGACAAGAGAAATCTGTAAGAAATTTTTGTGTGTATCTGTACAGGTTTTATCTTTCTCCTCATTTTGAGGGTGATGAAGATATAAGGGGCTTTTTTCAGTATTTTTGTGGGGTTTTTTTCTTTTAATTTAGTAACTGCAGTCCTAAAATAGAAGGGTCATTCTAAATAGTATCTATCTGTTGGTTTTCTAACCAATAGAAAAAAAAATCAAGAAATTAGCAAAACTTCAGCCCAGTGCTGGTCCCTATACAAAGCACCGTTTAATCTAAAGGCATTTTAGTAGAACATATTACACTAAAATAATATGAAAGATGTTACAAGCATTTACCTCCATTCACACATCTATCTAGTTATTTTATTAGTATTATCATAATATCTTGTCTATTTAATCACAGACTAAGTCTACCCTTGGTAATTTCACTGCATTTTGTTGTAGTCCCACCATGTATTCTCAATACAACAATATCTGCTCTACAAAGCTCAACGTGCAAGCAAAAGGTGGGACCACAAACAGATACAGAAAGATGGAGCAGGTAAGAACTGTAACAGATATGAAAAGGCTCCAGCACCATCTCTTAGCGTTTCTGATGGTGCAGGACTGGGTTTAGAGCAAGCAGACCCTGAGCATACCAGTTGTGTGACTTTGGAATATTATCGTAAATCAGCTTCAGTTTGGGGACATAAAATTCAGTCACTCTCAGGTTCTTTCCCATCCTGTTCTCAATCATATTTTTCTTGGGATACCACTTCTTCAGAAGTGTGTTGCTACAATTTCCCAACTACCAGCTTATAAAACTCCAAGCTAAAACTTGATTTTGCAAGCTGCTCCCTGAAAAACATTGCCAGCCTTGAAATATTCCACAGAGTGTAATTCTGAGTAACCCTGCAAAAGGAACTGATAAAAAAACCTTGCCAAATTTCAGCCTTATTGCCGGTTTCACCTATCCTTACTGGAAACTTGAGCTTACACTGCAATTACTTCTGCATAGTCTATACTGAGAATTAGCTTTTATTCTGGTTAGTAGTACAGCTACATCAGACAATGCCATCTTGCAACATTGTGCCCTGTCCCCCACAGTTTACCCTTACTAAAAATCTGAGTAAACTCTCCAAGTACAAACTATTGTTTGAACCACCTAAACCAGGAGTTTTCACTGATAAAATAACCCAGCTGGAAAATAGCAGGAAAATCCACAACTTTAAGTGAAGTAGTCTTTAGAAAAATCAAAAAGACCCTTAAGAGAGTTTCACTTTTTCACATCATGAAACTGTTTTCTAGTTTCTAAATCATGTTTTTCAAGGACAGATGTAAAAATTAGGTAACTGCAGCTTCCAGAAGGAGCCTGGACTAAATAAGTTGTCAAAAAATGATATGAAGAATCACAGTATGTTCCATGTAATCAGTCCTCTGTGAATAAAAAGTAATGCTTCCTGTATATCCACATGTCACTTTTGCATAGAGCTAAGCAATTACTCTCAATCATCTTAAAGGCTAGTAAGTGTTTATAGAATATGTTCTTATCATGATTAGTCTTTTATGAGAATAAATGATGACTTGAAGGAAATCAAGGAAGTGTTAAATTAATGAGAATCTCCTATGCTGTCATAAGAATTTTCTTCAGTGTCTACAGCTGTGTAGTTGGCACATACAATACTTCTGTTTTCTGAGAAAATCTGCAGTTTGATGGTCAATGAGCACTGTGCATGTCTTTCTTTTTTCTTTCAGTAAGATTGAGATTTCTGTCTTTGTATTATGGAATGCAATCTAAGAGTACCTATCAACTGGCATTTGAATAAGAAGGCAGTTTAAAGTATGTCTTTTAACTTTCACTCAGGATAAGCTACTGGATAAATTGTATCAGCTTTTAAACCCAGGTTGGATTTAGCCTGTTGTCTACATACTTAGGTCTGCCATATTAAGTAAAGGGTTCCAGTGAAAATCAGGACAGAATATTAATTTATCCTTTTAGTTCTGTCGTTTTAATCTGATAGTTTTGAAAAGGAGGGAATAAAAGATATTGGTAGGGAATTTTTTAGTAAAATGAATTTATGTGAGAATGAAGTGTTTCCTCTTTTGCCCCTGAGAATAAGCACGGAGTAAACATGGACAATGCTGAGCAAAGCCTGGTCTGTGCCTACAGAACTGGAGAGCAGTTCTGACATATAATAGGCCTGTCATGTACATAGAAGTTAGTATTTCAGACCATGTCTAAGGAAAAGGGTGCTGTGAATGAGGTTCCTAAGTCATGAATTCAGAGGTTGCACTCAGTAACAAGATGTTGAATTATTTTAAAACAATAGGATTTCATGAGAATGTAATTCCTCATTTATGCATAGTACACTTTGCTTCCATGAAATTACATAAATATCAATTAACTAACCATTATACTTTGAGAGAAAGGAAAAACTACCATTCAAAAGTAATATATAAATCTGGCATAGAGATATTAATGCTGGCATGTCAGTACTTTGATCCACTCAATTCAATTTATTTTATGACTTTACAAAATAAATTAAGATATATTTCTATGTATATATTGAGTAGTCTTGCATGTGTGAGTACCCTGACTCACTCTCATTAAAAGATCCATGTCTATCCCAAAAGAGGAAATGGCATAGTAATTATGATAATGCTTTTTTTGTCACTGCATTCATGTACAAATCACATAGCAGGGATGCCTTCTTTCTCATCAGCTGTGGTGAGCTGCATTTACCTTTTGGGTATCCCTGGAAAAGCTTTGCAGCCTCTGGCTTTGACACTATTCTGTTTACCAAAAACTAAGTTTGAATGCAGGTCTGAAATTTCTCCTTCTACTAGGTATGTACAATTCCTCTCTTCCTCTGATGTGCTGGGTGCAGCAGGGTGTCTGTCATATCCTGAGATTCCTAAACAGTGTCGATTAAAATAGAAGGAAGAAAGAAAAGCTCCTCTGGTACAGAGCTAGTTATAAGGATGTCAGGCTCAGATACCTCCTACCCTTGGGAAACTTTCCTCATGTAGGGTGAAATTTGTGGGAAGAACTCACAGCTTGTATGAAATCTTCCCTTAAGCTCAAGCATCTCCAGCAAGACGTCCCAGTCCCTGTAAGTCTGAATTCTCTTGGGATACTTTTAGAAGAAGCTTCTCCTTTTCTGAGAAGTCATAAACAAGTTAAACTGTGAGTACCTTAATTCACACACCACCTAGAAATAATCTGCATAGCACAGTTTGGATCCCCCCAGATGAAGTAATGTAGGAATATGAGATGGAAAAGCGTTTCCCAAGATATTGTGTACAGCCTTGTATTGCCATACTACCCTTCAGAAACACACCTATCACCTGCAAAGCAGCAGAGTATTCACTCCAGGGCAATACTGCTCCAGATTGTAACTCTGCTGAATGTTGAAGTATTCTTTTACTATCAAAGCTAATATTATTTATAACACTGTTCACTCCTTTTCTGTTCATGTCCTTTCCCTTAGATAGCTTGTATTCCCTCATAACCAGTCCTCTTACAGAGAAAATTATCTCAAGATATACAGAACACTGAAGTCCTTGGCCAAACTTTGGTATAGCAAAAATGCATGTAACTCTTCAAGAAGCTGTAACCCTTTACAAGACATATTGTTTTCATATAATAACCTTTGTGTTGGTTTGTAAGGGGATTTCAAAAGAGGGTATTACAACAAAAAGAAAAAAAACAAGTAGACGCAATTATGGGTGTAACACATTGTGAGACTTGAATGTTCTCTAGCTTCTGTTACATGTAGATGTAAAGCTGAAGCTAGTTATTCACATTATCTTACACAACAGTTTCAAGTGCCCTCAGGATTTATGACTCATCCATGCCTGAGTCTTAATCTTAATTTGGAAATTATATGACTGAGATGAGGTGAATTGGATGTTTTACACCTTTCTTGCTGTGTATTTCTTCTTTGCCAAACTCAAGATAATTGAGCCAACTCAGTCCAGACAGGTGGTGCTGTGCCCCCTCTGCTGAGCTCTTCTGCTTTCTAATTGTATCAATTATGGGATTGTAGCTAATATCACTTCATTGTAGTTTTGCTGTCCCATGTAGATAAACCGTCTTATACTCAGAATGAAGCTTAGGTTTTTTGCTTGCCACTTCATTACATGATGAGGACGAATCTTTTTTTTGTCTTTCCATGCAGTATAAATATTAGGCTTTGTTTTAATCTCCTTATCCTTTTAATCTTCAATCTCTGTACAAATTTATGAGATGTTTTTTACCCTGAACTTTTTAACTTTCTCCTGGTCCCTTAGACAGACTCTGTGGACTAAGGGAGTGTTATTGTGATTTTTTTTTCTCATGGTGAAATCCACAATTGTTCATTTCAGGGGTTCTTTATCAAATGATGAAGTACTAACCACTGTCTAAAATGGGATAGCTGAAGCACTGAACCATCAATCTTGTATGGTGTGGCAAGCCTCATGTTCCACATCTGTACAGTTTTCAACATGGAAGTTAATTGTTTGGCACAGTGTTCCTTCTGTATATTTATGCATATACTTCTTGGGTAAAATGCTGATTTCCACTAACTACTGGGTATGATAAAAAAGGTGTTTCTGATAATTAGCTCAGCTAATGAAATTGTCGTATTATATTTTGGATATTCACTTCAGGTCTTGGATGGGACTGAAATATATGTTTCTAGTTTTCTAGAACAGAACAGGGTTATAAAGCTCCCAAAAAGGCTTGGAGCTGCCTGTTGGCCTTCAGTGACTTATCAGTGACCTCCCTTATAGGCTGTCAGGGGAAAAACAGAGCAAGAACTCCAGGTGAGAGCACTCTGTTTGAGAAAGGTATAGCTTACTGGGTTGGTAAATTTGCTCAGGAGGGACTCGTTCCACAAAGAGGCTGAGCTTAAATGGGAGTGAATATTTACTTTTGTGGAAGTGTTGAAAAAGCTGAAGAATAGGTACTGATAGCTCCTTCCCTTGCTAAGACTTTCAGGTGGAAATTGTAGCAGCTAGATGGGTTGCATAAAGAGGGAAGGTACTCCCTTTTTGAACAGCCTGGAACATGTAGCCTGGCTTTATTATACCAGAAATTATTTTCATTTTTACAATTTTTTTAGAAGCAAGTTTGAGATAGCTTCTAATTAGACGTATCTAAATGTGCTGCATAGTTGTGTGCTATTAGAATACTTTCTTTTATTTTTCAAGAAGGAAGTACTAATGAAAATAAGTAGCTATGGTAATCCTTGTGTGCTTCATAGTTTCAGGAGAAGTCAGAGCAATTCTGCAGTAATTAATATTGAAGTTTGTCAAGAATCACAATTCGTGGGATGCCTGCAGATCAGCCCTGCAAGAGTTTCCTGCAGGGAGGAATATTTGAGCATCTCGCAGTCCCAGCAACAGCCTGTCCCTGTGCTGGAGAGAATGCTGTTCATTGGAACAAGGAAGGCAAAAGCAAATACCTGTTGAATGTCAGCCTCCAAGTGTTGTCCACATTCACTATTTGGCATGTTAATTTAACTCAAGACCAATGGCAGCTGATGCTAATGCTTTTGGCTGTGAACCTTGGGGATGAAGGTTCTTAATATAATTTGTACTGAGGCTGGTTTGGATGCTAACCTTGGGCAAAGGAGGAGGGGAGCAAGGAACGCAAACTGCTGGGAACACTCCTAACTGGTGTCTAATATCATCTCAAAGGATCACCAGAGTTTTATGAAAGGACTGTCCTGTAGTCCTCTTAGGAGCAACACAAACACTTTCAGAAGCAAAATGTAAGTCAGTGAAACAATTTCTAACAAAGATTTACATAACTATTGATCCCAGGGTAGCTTATCTGACTCTGTATCAGCTTAACAGAATTAATTTATTAAACTTGTTTTTCATGAAGCATATTTCAAATCTTAGTTGAAGAATACACTGATACACTGCCTTTTAATTGCTTGTAGCTTTTAGAATACATCTTCTTTTAATTTTTGTATAACGTCTCATTGCCAGTGCTATGGATTACTTGGGAAAACTCACATCACAAAAATCAAAGGAGACATTTAATAACTCTTTTGATATTAGACCTGAAATGTTTTTTGTTTCCCTAACACGGAAAGGTTTCTTTATTGGTCTGTCAGCATTCCAAGAACTGCATTTATGGGAGAGATTATATCATAAAAAATGTATGCAACAGCTCTTTTCTAGGAATGTGAATTCTAAATAGCAAACTGCAATAGCTACAGTACCAGAAAGCATTTTCTTAAGAAAATGTTTTTTTCATTTCAGGCAAGAAGTTTTCTCAACTGTTCAGAAAAGAGAGCATCTAACAGGTATTTTTCTCTGTCCTTTTCAAACAACTGTTCAAGACTAAGTGTAAGTGTTAAACCTCGCTGGGTTCATGCACTTGAAGAGCCCCCTAGGGTTAGATTCTAAAGCCCTTTTGTGGCTTTTATACTCATAAATAAGGGATTTGCAGCATTTTAAAGCATATCAGATCACAGTGGAAGTTTAAATTAGCATCCACTCCAAGGAGAACACATTCTCCTACCCTTGTTAATGTTCACCTCTTGGGTACATGCAAAGATTGAAATGAGAGGCTTTCCAGACACTCTGGGCATTTCCCTCCTGTTCCCTGTCCCATTTTGCTCCTTCTGCACTGCTAAGCAGCAAGATAAATGCTGGAGGGAGTCTGCTATAACTAAAATAAGTGGCTAAAAATAAGTTTTATGCTACTGTAGCTATACCACATGGGTGTATTTTATCAATTTGTATAATAACTCAGTGGCAACCAATCACAAAGCTATTCAAGTGTTCAAATCCAGCTCCCAATTAGCAGCTCTAATAATAATCTATTCAAATATCTATTGACAGAGTCAGTGATGGGATGTACCTTTACAACCTGAGACTGAAGAAGTAATGGTTATCTCTGAATCTCCTGGTTTGGAAAACATAGTGAGATCTTCTCATTCTTGCAGTTTTTCTTCTGAGGATTTTACTGGTATGCAGTTAGAATAAAGTATGCAATAGGGTATATCCAATAAGAATATTTGGGGCTGGAATTTTCAGCCTCTGCACGGGGGTTTAAGAATTAGACTTGTAAATGCTTTCATCCAAACCAAATTTTTAGACATGCAGTTGAAGTGACTAATGCAGCTGAGATTTGCCAGCCTATGCATTTAGGACTGTACAATTCAGATATTGCTTGGGGAGTATTTACACTAGTGGATAAGTACAATGAGAGCAAGAAGATAAAAAAGCCGTAGCAGTGCTCTGCAATCTGTGCTGCTGTGAGCAGAAGCCCACCCAGCCGGCAGCGGGGGACGCTGTGTAGGAAACCAACAGCAGCTTGTGCTGCGGAGCGCCGGCTCAGCTGAGGCTTTCTCTTCTCTTCTCTTCTCTTCTCTTCTCTTCTCTTCTCTTCTCTTCTCTTCTCTTCTCTTCTCTTCTCTTCTCTTCTCTTCTCTTCTCTTCTCTGTGGTGGAATGTTCTGAGTTTCGTGATTGGATGTCTCTGAAAGGGGAAGAGTAAATCTCTTTCTTTGTAGTACCTTCTAGATACTCTTTTAGGTTACTGTTTTGAATTTTTGATCTTGGTTAGACTCAGGCCCTAGACACATTCACTTTTACTCATAGCCAAGAAAATGGATAAAAGTGGAATCTATTGCAATATCTGCCTCTATTCTGAAGGCAGAGGAAGGGCAGGATAGAAAAAGGTGACATTATCTTACTGCTCAATACTTGAAGGAGACTAATCTATTATGTTATGGAGACACACAAGAATCTTAATAGATTGAGTCTTGCAGATACTGATTTTCTGTTTTGTTTCATGATATTCTTGTATTTAAATATTAGCAAAAGTTTATGGGCCTTTATAGAACTTTTGCTAAAGCTTCCTGTACCTGGAAATTGGCAAAGCCGAGTTGTGACATGAAGCAGATGTTCATGTATCTGTCCAGGGACTGGGATTTTTTTTGCATGGATCTCAAAGTTTAGGCTTCTCCCTTTTAAATCCCAGTAAAGCCAAGGGCTTTGGGCATGACATTCCAGCTCCAAAAGTGAAAGCTGGTTCTTTTGCTCCAAGATGGTAAGGTTAGAGAAATTAACAGGGGAATTATAAAATAATGATTCCAAAGATATTTCTTCTGCTACTCTGAATTTTGTTGTTCCTTTGCTTGTCTCAGTGATAAGTTTCAAATAATCCAACACGAGTTCTCTGCTGCCATGAAGCAAATATTACAAACAGTCCTGATTAATTGCTGAGATAAAAGAAAAATCCTTTTCCTACTTAAGCTGCTGCAGTGCAGCTTCTTGATGCAGTGTCTGGGAGAGACCTCAAAGCTGCTTTTTTTTCCACAAAGGAGAGGAATTCCCATTCCTTTGTGCTAACAAAAGGATGGAATATGCTTCTATATGATGGCTCCTCCTCTAAGGTGTAACTAAGAAAAATGATTGCTGTTATTTAGGAAATTGGGCAATTTATAAAACATTGTTGAAAACAGTAGTCTGAACAATGGACTATGCCAGAAGAGATATTGCAACAGCAATAAATGATGAATTAAATAGAAAGTGCTTGAGGGCTGAGAGTTGGAGGGTTAGTCTTGGAATATTAATTAAAATGAAAAAAGTAGGTGGCATTCCTAAGAAACAGCTAAGTCTATTGGAACAGGCTAGTTCCCACTATAACTGTGCTGAAGACCCATGAGTCACACAGGCTGCATTTGGCTCACTGAGTTAAATGCTGCATCACCACTAAGGGAGACAGAGCTGTCCTTATTGTGCCAGGTGCAATTAAAAAGCTCACAAGATGCCTTGTCTTACTATAATAATTACTTTTCTTTCAGCAGTTAAAAGGATTGAGATAGGACTGTACACAATAGGGGGGAGAAAGTGCTTATTTTTATGCAGTTTTTTTTTATTGCAGCAGGGGAAAAAAATGTTCTGTGAAATGGTTGTTTTATTTTAAGGCAAGTTTTACAGATTACTGGTCCAGTATGTTCATTCTTTATCCAGTATATGAGGATAATTTAAAAAAGGAATAAATTGTACTCTTTTCATTTTGATTTTGTCATTATTTGTACAAAACCCACAAAGCATCCACAGAAAGGACTTTCTGATCTTGATCAGATCTGTGTTGATGCTAACACATCTCCATAGTAATCAGTCTGTTACAATTAACAATCTATTATTTTTTGCTTTTCTCTTTCAATTGCCTCATGATAAGAAGGACAAAAGAACAAAAGTATGGAAAGAAGCACAATCAGAATAATTCCTTAGTAGGAAATAGTGTCAGGTAAGGATTTGCATATATTTTCACAAATCCAAAAATATTTGGCACTGTGCAGTGTAATGTGCAAGGAGGAAAAAACTGATTAGTTTTCTGATTAGTATAAGGTTAGGGAGCTAGGTCTCAAACTTCTTCTTGGAAAGCTGGTCTTGATATCATTCTGTCCCATTACAGAATATTTGCCACCTCATATGTGAAAGTGTGTATTCAATGGTGCCTCCTCTGGCACACACCCAAAAACTCTATCCAGAGCCCTATTCATGGTTAGCTTAGTGTAAAATGGGTCAATTTAACCGACTTTAATTGGATCAGTTTTCAACCATGAGTAACAAATATGGGTCTCTTCTTTTCTCATTTAACTCTAATTGCTACTTGCCATATATTACATGCCTGCATCGAATGCTGAATTACAAAGCTGTTGCTGTAAACTGAGCACCTCCTTCTGAAAAGGGAGGCCTAACTGGTTTCTCAGTAGAAAGCATAGAAAAGCATTCAGCAGTGAGTTACTTAGTTCATAAAAAGATTAATTTTTACTTACACTGATCTCTATAAAAACAGAATTCTCTTCTCTCAGCTACTTTTTAAAGGCTCTCATTAATTCAAGCCTACAAAGTCCTTGGTGGTGGAAAAGGAAAATGACTGGAAGATTGCTGATTATCTGCTTTGGGATGACTCATTCAGTATGAGCAACTGTGAATCATGAACAAACAATCTACAGGCAGTACCCATAAGACTTCATATCTTCCATGTTACTGGATGCTTCTAATATTTCACATTAGTGTTGCTTTCTTCTTAAAACCCAAAGCTTCACAATATTTTATTGAAGAATTACTGGATGAAAGGTTGTACAGAAATATTTATAACCAGCCACCATGGATTTTAGCCAATCTTTTCAGATTCTTGTGACTGTAACTTCAAAAATCTTTAAAATTAAAAAGGAAATTGTAAAAGTTTGTCCGGGGCACATAGTGTTCTTCCTGTGCACATGGGTTATTACAATATTGAAGCTTCTGATGCACTGCTCAGCTACTTCAGCTGGCACAGCCAGTAGCAGGATGCTCCACTGGATGGTGAAGGGATAAGAGGGTGGGAGAGTAGCTCAGTCAGATTTACAGATGTTACTAAGAAGAGAGGAATGGTGAGATTTGAAAACATTCAGGTTCATAGTGACGCCAGCATGGAGTGTCCAGTAATGGGTAACAGTCAGAACAGCATACATGTACATTTGATTTCTACTGCTATTCCAATCTCTTTATTCTATCATGATGTACTCCAACCAATCCAAGCAACTCCAAGTGGATCCAAGCAATCCACTAAATTTCTCATCCTATCCTTCACCTTCTTCCTCAGAGAGACCTATTTTTCCTGCTGATGCTTCCTGGCACTAATCCCATAGATTTCCAGCCCTTCTGGTACTACCTGTATCATTCCAGGCTCTTTTGCCTCACCCCTCTCCTGCCTTTTCAGTTTCTTCATTCATAATTTTGGTCTGGTTTCTTCTGCATCTTCCTTCACATCTTTCTTTACTCTGGCTCACCATCTCCCCTGCAGGTCTCATTTTCAGCCTTCACCTGACATTCAGCTCAGCTCTCTATTGGTCTCAGTATACTTGTGCAGTCAGTCTTATCTCAATATTCTGACTGCATATATAGACTGAGTGGCTGATAATCCAGACCTTTACCAAACATGCCTGAGCCGTTCTATTGCTTTCCTATTCTATTCCTATTTGAAGTTTACTTACTGAAACAATCCTTTTTTGGTCAGTTCTACCTTGAGGTCATTCTACCCCAGTCAACTGATTCCTAGGCCTCCTCTATTCTTCTTAACAACTCAACTTTTTGACCCTAACTCAACCAGTCTTTCTATTTATTAATTCCTATTTCCATTTACCCACCTAGTCTCAGCATCACCAGATTCCTTCCTCCAGATTTTCTTCCCTCTTTACCTCCACACACTGTCTGGTATTGCACCTGTATTTGGATCCTGCAGCTTCTTGTGTGCATTGTGAGTGCCAAAAGGACAGTCTTGGAGAAGGTAGCTCACCTTACAAAGATACAATTCCCCAGGGATCACTTTCCTGCTCTATACCCTGCTCAGTACAATTCTCAGCCCACCCCCTGGAAGCACCTCAAATGAAGAGGACAACCAGAAGCAGGCTCTATGAATTTCTTAAGTGACCTCTTTTCAGGCAGTCCTGGAGCACATAGAGTTAAACTGTAGTGGACATGTTTGCAATGCACATGGGATGAATCTGGTGTTTGTACTCTGCACACAGTGCACACAGTGAGTGTGTCAGGGACGCTCGATTGCTCGTGAGGGAGCGACTGCACAGGTCCCCAGTGCCCACAGGAGCTGGTGACACAAAGGTTGCCATAGCACTTCTCAAATACTCTGTATGGCTTTAGCTAAATAACTGTCTCATCTTAGGGAAACTTTAATTGTGTTACGAAATAAAAGTTGAGGTTTCCTTTTATGTCCCTAACTGTTTATTTAATAAGTGAAATGATTCATTTTAAATGTCCTCATCTGTATTTACATAGCAAACACTTTTATTAGTAGAAGTGTGTTCAGAACATGAGAAGCAAGAGAGAACACAGAGAAGACCATTAAGAGAAATAAGTTCCTATGGCATGCTAGAGATGTTATGTTCTACTTTTGAAGAAAATTCTTTTTCCTTCATAAATTGGTAAGGCTTCCTATATTCTCTGTTCGGGACATATATTCCCTGAACATCTTATGTTGCCAGTGGTCCTTTGTACAAGCATTCCTAGATTAATCCTAACTGCTGCTTGTGTAGAGCCAAGCACTACACGATAACTAAACATTTTATTTCTGATAGTGCCCTTTTAATGAGTTGCAGGTGCCACAAACTTCATGTTCCCTTCAGTGCTTTGTTGCTTACTAGATGCAGTAAAACAGTTGGCACACTGTAAATTATCAAGTGATAATTATATTCATGGCCTCAATACAAGATGAAAATCCACTGTTAAGAACATATTTCTTCCAAAATGTGGTAATGAGATGTGTTGCACCTCCTAAGAAGAGCTTGCAGGGTGACTCTCTATTTAGAATACTGCAGTCACAGTTCTATTTTTGGCCAGCATCTCCATGGTCAGAACGGAGAGTGACTCCGTACTCCCAAACATGTATTTCTCATTCACTGTACCATTTAATTTTTACTCATCCACTAATAGAAAGTAGTTCTGAGGTTAAAATTGGAAAGATGAGATATTTATTTACCAGAAAGGTATCGATGTGAATTTTTCATATGATCTGATTTTTAAAGGTTGAGCTGTGAGCTACAATAGCTTGATGGCTTAGCCAGGCTATTCTAGTAGTTTTCCACTGTTCCAAATATCTCCTGTATGTAAAGACTCCATGACAGCCACATCTCAAATGGTAATAATGTCTCTGAATAGCATAGGATGCTTCCTATCTCTAATAAGCTGCTTTAATATACCAGTCATATAATGATGCTCATCAGTACAAATTACCACTGCAAGGTCAATGAATGTTAATATGTTTCCTGCAACAGAACCTTGAAGAATAATATAATCCCCTCCTCCTCTCTAACTAAGATAATTCCAGGCTGAGTACTGTTCTACAGCAAAATAAATTAAGGAATACTGGATTGTGTGGCTATGCTGACCATGATACTGTAAAAAAACCAATCTCATGTTAGAATTCTCCTCAAGTGTTATAATAATTATTAGTTTTTAATGGTTTGTATTAATCTGTTAAAATTCTGTGGTAACTGTAAACAACTAGAATAATTAGGGAGCAATATTCACAGAAGATTTAATTTAAATAATTTCAGTTTTAATGTTTGAAATCATCCACCAGGCTGCAAAGCTCTACCCAAGCAAACAGACACACAGAGTATATGTAATAATCATGCCATGAGAGAGCTGCAATAAATTCTGGCCCAATCATTAATGAAATTGGGATCTTAATAAACTTTGTTTATGTTTTTTGTGAGGCTGCTCTCTCTTATACCATTTTAAAAAACAAATTATCTGATTTTTTTTTATTTCTTATGTATTTTTTGTTGCTTTTTGGAAAAATATAGATGTACACTGAAAATGATTCCATATGCAGTCACAAAAAATTTAAAGCTGTATTTGGTGCATCCCTATTTAGGACAGTATGTGAAAAATAAGAATCAGTTCTTAACAGGAGCCTCCAGGAGATTAATTTTAGTATATGAATCTTTAATTCAATATTGTCTCCAAAAGTTCTTTAGCGAAGGAAAAAGGTTTTCTGAATATTCTGTCCTGTTTTCTTTCACAGCTGACTTAGCCACCTGTCATATTTGTAGCAGATAATTAATTTCAGAGCATACAATTAGTCTAGCTAAGAATAGTCTTTGCAGCATACTACCTTCTTATTATTTCTTTATCATGCTTCCCAGCCCATTGACTCATTACTTCTGTTACTACATTTACATTTTACTCTTGGGTGAATTCACGAAATAATAAAATGATAAGATAACAGACTGACACTGCTCATTATGTATTGTAATAACCATAATAAGAGAGATAATCATATCACGCTTATATTTCATGCATACTTCATTGCCTTAAACCCTGGCCTGGACTCATTGATGATTTGAGGGTTTTTTTCCTTGGTGTTTGCTAGAAGAATTTAATGTTAAAGAAAAAAATACATTAAACAATAATGGACAATTTATTTGAAAATGTAAGGGTCAAATCAGGATAAATAGCTATTTGAAAAACACTTCTAAAAATAATGTCTTTACTTAAAATTATATTTTATCATTAAGATGATAGACAAATTAATAAAAATCTGGTTTGCTTCATAGCATATATTACAGATACAAAGGGGCTCTCATGAGAACAAAAATGCATAAACCATAGTGTACTGCTTTTTCCCCAATACATAATTCATACATGCAAATGTTCTGCAGATATTTCACTATAAATATAATTAATTGCTGCAGATTCACAGATGAGGCTGTGTGACTGTGCATGCACACAGTGCCAGCCACACTCATTTATGCTGATTTCAGGCTGGAGACTCCTGTGACAAGCATTATAGGTAAAGAGGGGAAAAAATCAGCATTTAGAGATGCATAGAGTCATGCAATATCCATGTAGACAATTCCTTACAGAAATGACAGCAGTCACCAAGAAACTGATGAAAGTGGGCTGAGGTAAATAAGGAAACGTCTCTCATACTAATAGATACATGTACTAAGTGACATTGCATACTGCAGTTTGATTGAATTTATTCCATTGTCACTCAGCAATTATCATCTTTATGCTGTTGCTGATTGTAACCATTGGGAAAAATGAAAATGGGGGTGAAGAGTTTTAATGATGATATTTGTTAATAGCTTTGCAAGGTAGAAACTCTGTTGCTTTTCTTATGGAAGATTTTGTTATCAAAAAATACAGAAATTTTAACCATAGTCTTGAAAAATGAGGAATTCATGTAGATAAACATAAACGTAAGGGCCATTTGGAAAATTCCAGACAGGGAGGAGCTATCTGGCTGGAGGAGGGGAAGCAGACATAGGAGATGATCTAATAGGCCTCTCCTTCTCTATAATACGGATTTCATCACTGATGGCACAAAGCAGCTGTCGGCAGAAGGAAAAATAAATTATGTAGTAAATATTTTAGTGTCATTTCATAATCTTAGTATCAACATTGTAAATATTTAATCATATTTTTGTTAAAAAAACTGTAAGACCGGGCACTGGCAAAGAGATTCTTCATTTCTATCTAGATTTTCAAATTCCTATCTAACATTGTGTCAAAAAAAAAAAAAAAAAAAGAAAGAAAACTAGGAAATTGCATTTAGTAATTTATTTCCTATGGCATAATCAGGTGGAAAGGATATGCTCTGAAATTTCATTACAATTCCATAATCAATTTACATATCTGATCAAACTCTGAACAAGCTGTTGAGTTCACAGTCACTAAAATCAAAATAAACACCTGGATTTTTAAAAGTCTGACCACCAAAGGCTTCCGATGCCTCTCACAGGAAATCAGTTAATCCCTTCTGAATACTAATGCATTCTCATAAATATTTAGAGATCATATGTTACTACCCAGTTTCTAACATAACTCCAAATATATGTCAGTGTCTAAAGATTGATGCCGTAATAGATTCCTAGAGTACAATTTTTGGAATTTTTATGGTTGCTGTGCTCTGTCTTGTCCATTTCTGTGACATAAAGTTTACAAAAAATCTCAGATTTATGTCTTTGCTAATCTTCTATAGTGTTTGGATAACACCTTCAGCCTTGCTTTCTATACCTTTTCTAATTAACTTGATTGCTATATTTAATTTCTTAAAATTATCTTATTTATTATACTTGGAGATAGGTTTGGTAGACCAGCACAAGCTTCAATTATTTCTATTTTGGTATTACCCACTAAATATCTGTTCAGAACACATTTGATTTTTCATGGTTTATATTTGGTTCAGTTTGATGTATATATGCAAGGTTTATGGTTTCGTGCACTTAGGTTTCTGAACTTAGGGGTTGGCACACATTAGAAAAAGTCTGTCACTTCTGAAAATCCAGTTAATTTTCACATCAAGAGAGAGCTGAAAAAGGTGAATTTATTATGTTTGCCTACAAGTTTGAAGGGGTCTCCATGCCTAATGTGTTGTGCAGAAGAATGCATAAATATTTGTAGCTCAATGAGAATTCTGATAGATTGGAAAAGCCAAACAGCAACCAAAGAAAAGTTACTTTAGTAAAGGTTATCTTCAGATCTTAGTGAATATCAGTTAACATTCTTTTTGTGATTTAGTCATAGCTCATAGCAGTTACTCACTGGTGTTTTCTTGGATATGAAGAGAGAAAGATTCTCATTTGCTTGCTTTCTGTCTTTTCTTCTTCCTGTTTTTATTTAGCTGTTTTTTAAAGATTTTGACAGTGTCAGAGAACCAACAGAGGGAAGAAACACAAATACAATTTAGGTGAAGTCACTCAGTATGAATAAGAAAAAGTAAATGGCCAAGATAAAACGTTCACAGGTTGAAATTTCCTTTCAAATTTGACCACTTGCTATTGGCAGGTAAGAGTGATTGACATTAATTGATAAATGATGGAAAGCCAAAAGAACTACCCACCCACCACAACCTAAGTTACTCACAAATTGTTTTCAATTGTTTAAAGAAGCTGTTTTCTTTCTTCCCACCGAGTTTGAATAATCATTATTTTCTTTAGAGACTTCTCTGAGTATGGAAGTTAATCACTGGAAATGTCCTGATTTTTATTGTTTTCTATACAATATTTATACTATTTGTGTTGTTTTGCTTGATCGTTTCTCTCATTTATGAGGCTATTGAAGTTGTCTGCATCTTTAGCAGCTTATGCACAATTTCGCAAAAGTAAGTGGGACACAGATTCAGTGCTCTGCTTACACTGACATTTCTGACACAGTATGTTTTAGAAGAAAACTCCTGTTTCTGTGAATTGTTACTTCAAGGCAAAAATTATTTTTAATAATTTCTCCATATACATCATGAATGGTACAAAAAAAAAAATCCAAAACAAATCTCAATTTTTGTTGAAAGTGTAGAATTTTTGTCGGGTTCTCTTCTTCAACCTGATTCCCTGAAAAAGAGAAAAAAAAAATCTTTAAAATTTTCTGTGGAATAAAATCCTCTCAACTATTCTTCAACACTCAAAAGCTTATTGCAAGTGAAGATGTGTGGGAACATTTTTGTCCAGCAACATCTCTGTTCTTGCTATAAAAAAGTTGTTACTATCATATTTCCTTACAAATTGACATCCCACAGGCTTTTCTTGTATATCCTTTGAAAAGCTGCAATACTTGCTCTTCTACCTTTACCAAGGTCACAGAATTTTTAGACTGGTATCCTACTCATTATCTCAAAAGGTTTCTTAAGAACTGCTTAATTATTCCCATCTTGTTATCTACTTTTTCAGCTCTTTAATTGTCTCCAAAAAAACCAAACCCATTTCTATGTGTGAGTTAGAATGACCTTTCTCTTGTGAAAATGCTAGTGTTAGAAAATAATCATAACTCCACCCTGTCTCTGATTATCATTTATATTTCTTTGGTTACTGCAGATCTCATTAAGATTCTGAGATCACTCATCCTTTATAAATGCCATAACTAAGATACTGTAGCTAGGAATCTCAGCAAAGACTTGGAGAGTGAATCGACAGAAAAATAGACCTTCTTTTGAAAAATAGATCTTCTTCTAATTTGGAGTTCATCAATTTGCTCTATTAAAGAGAGTTACTGTAGAGCAACAAAAGGAGACATGAAAAAATTCTCTGGAGGCACAAACGCTTGCAGAACCCACAGCAAACACAAGACCAAATGGCAGATTTACAAAGATTCACTAATCTAAATCCCATGCAGAGAGATGCTAGAACTAACTTGCTCAGAAAGCACATTTTTTTCAGTTTGACTTCATCAATTGAGCTTGTTACTGGGTTATGTTGAAACTCAGCTATTGCACTGAATTAAAATAAATGTGGTAACTAGAAACAGAGGTTTGTTGTTGTAAGATTGGTCTGTAGAATAGCTCTTTGAATATATAAAAAATAATTCATAATATCACTATTCACATATGAGAATTTACCACGGTCTATATAATAGGTATGTTCAATACAGTTACACTATTGCTTTATGATGTACCTGAGTTATCATGGACCCATCACAAATACAAAGGACAACTGAGAGGATCAGCACTGATTCCTTCTTTCGAGGTGTTTGGTACCAGTGCTGATGAGCAGCATTTTTCTGGAGAGCCTTTATGTGCCTATTTGAGAGCTTGGGTATCATCAGGAAACAAAGTTCTGAAGCTGCATCATGTCTGCATCCCCTGTAGTTCTTGACACTGGTATTGAAACTGTGGAAGTTTACTTGAAATTAGGCAGAAAGGCAGAAATCGCAGCTATCAAATTCCAATAGGTTTTGTGAAAATCAGATGAATAGAAAGGAAGAAGGAAAGAGACACCAAGCAGTGCCCCCCGGAAGGGAGAGGCTGCATGATGAGCTCAGCAGCAATCAGTCCTTATTAGACTGTCATCAGTCAATCAGCAAAAGCTCCCTGGCCAGTAAGCACTTTCTTAACTACAAACCAGTGGCTGGATATGCTGCCTCTGGCTGAAGCAGTAGATGGAGGCAGAGGAGTGCTGTGGAGATACTGTCAGGGAATGTGAGTGACTGGGAACAAAGTAGGAACTGGCTTTATCACAGGACTTATGCAGTGGTAAGGGACATGAATTTGGGTAACTGGTGATGAGAGGTTTCTGGTGCATGGACATACGGGTAATCAAGTTTTGATAGGTGTGCTGTTCATGGAATACCTTGACTTTTATTTGGATTTTGTTCAAATATGTGCAATAATAAAATTCCATCAAAAAAACTTCTCTTTGCCTTCTTTCTTTCTGTCTCATCGCTCTCAAATTCTTCCACTTTGCAGAAAGACAGATTTTATTGGTTTTCTGTTATATCTATGTCGAAGTCTCTGTGTAGAAGTTGATCTGGACTTCATGGCTTCAATTTTTCCTACATTAATGAATTTATATTTGGATCTGTCCCATGTGTGAAAGCATGTGTGCCTGCTTTCATGGTGGGCTTACTCTGCCCCAGGGCCTTCAGGGAGTGCTTTACAAAGGAAACTGTCACTGCACAGTTTCTGAGTGCTGTAAGCTGTTAGTAAGAAAGCAGTGAACCAAGGACAGCTATAACAGGAGAACATGTATTTTGCAGCTTGAATGAAGAGGCAAGGGAGCTTTAATAAATTTACACCCCCTGTGTCACTCATTCTCATTTATCTTGCATGTTCTGATGTGGACACAACTAGCTATGAGTTATTCTGGATTTTGCCTTCAATCAAAGCTGAAGTACTTTTCAGCACTGAATGCTCACACGCTGTTGCAAGGGCCCTCTACAGCTTTGAAGAGATGTCCACACCTTGTAACTATAAGGTTTTTCATCACTGAAGAGCTGTTGCAAGCTAAAAAGTAAGTAAAGTACTTTAGGTTTTAGCAGAAATTTCTTTATAGCCTTCACAGTGTAGATGCATCGACCCTGTTCAGAAAGATTCCCATTGTGGTGGAGGAATCACAATAATTAATTCTTGTACATTATCTTTGAATTATGCTCAAAATTTCTAGTGGGCTGGTTGGAATAATGCTACGGAGAATGACTGACATTTCAGCCTATTGCTTCTTCACCTGCTCCGACTCCTGTGAGGATGCCTGGGAATGTTTTTATGTTGGAAAAAAAAACAGAGCACAGAGTGAGCGTTTTCCCCCTCCATCCATGGATTTCTCTCTTGATCAGGTGGAGATATTAATTTTTATCTCCAACAAAATGTGATTAAAGCATTGATTTTAAATGGATGTTAGGTGGAATATACGTAGGTTGGGTTTTTCTATTGTTCTCTACTTTTACCTTCCCTGGTAAATTATCCCATCTGTTCTGTGTCTGTGTTAGTTTAGATTGTAATCCTTTTGAAGGCAGAAACAAAGCATCTTATACAAAGCATGGTCAATGTGTAGTGAATAATAATGATGACGTAGCTGGGATATCAATTAGTTTCTTAATATTATCATTCCCTACATGTTTTTCTTAGTGTTTGCCTTGTAATGTACATAGTTCTGTGGTTTTTTTCACTAAGGCCATTTATTTAAAGCATTAAGGGAAAACATCAATTCAGGATAGACTTGTGTTGATTTAAATTTTTGAAAAATATCCTAACTTTATGCTTTCTTTATACTTAGAGACTTTCACTTTTTTTCTTTGTTGTGTTTACATTTATAATTGCCTGAGACTTCTTGGGTTTTGCTGTCTCTGGATCTGGCAGCACCAAGATACCCTGATAAGGGCTGTTTTGTGCAATATTTCCTGCCTTGACAAAGCCAGGAAGTGCTAACACCCCTGCAGAAATTTCATAAGCTTCATGGTCCAAAGCTGTTCAACAGAGCCACTGAGATTTCTGGATGCTAAATGCTAACTGATCTGGGGTTTTTTTGTTTGTCTACCATTAACACTGTGCTGAAAATGATGCCACTTTGTCCTCTTGAATTGTTGGCTGTCCATGAAGACTAAAACCCTGTTCTTATTAATTCTTTCAGTGGGACAAGGCTGAGTTTGCTGACTCTTTATGGTGTGGCCGAGGTAGGTCACTGGCAAGTCAGTTAGGATGAGGCGCTGTTGAGAATCTTCCATAAGTGTAAAACAGAACTGTCAAACATGACAGTTTGGAAAGAAAAATACCTCTGTGCAGCCCTCTTTTCCCTAGTTTGTACAAACAATGTGCAACAAAGTATTTTCACTTGCTATGAATGCAGAGCTACTGAGAAAGGGACAGACATCCCAAGGAACCTTTTCTATGGAAGAAATGGGTTGTTTCTTAAGGAAGAAACAGGTTACCATGGATGTCCATGGCAATTTTTACTGTGAACACTAGTGCTGAGTAAAAATATCTATCAATAAAACTTACAAGACTCTTATTCTGAGAGAGGTCTGATGGAGTTATATGCTATGAAAAATGCAGAACAATCCAGTATTTTAGAGCAATGTTTTTTACCTGTGTATGTAAGACAAGACTTGATAGTGAGATCATTATATAATCTATCTGAGAGCACATATTGAAACTTATTTTTTGAACCCAACCAAGTAGTGTTTCATCTCTGACCTGAGAAAGAGTTGGATCCAATTTAGGTGTTCATGTTTGTGAGCATGTTTAAGTGAAAAGGGAAATAAAAGATTCATAGGTGACAAACTTGCAAAGGAAAGGAGTTTTCTCAATAAACTTTGCCTCTATCTCCACCTTTTTCATCTATAATTGCCAGAAACCAAACTCCAAATCTGAGAGCAAAAGTGCCTGATAGTATTATTCCTAGAAAGGAGTCATTATAGCAACATGGGAGACTATAACAACAAAGTGACACACAGGAAAGAAAACAATTTTTTTCCATCCTGTGTGAGCTTAGATGCATAGTACAGCTTTCTGGGATCCTGTGCTCCATCTTCATGGTAGCCAGTGTATTCCCAAAGGGATGGAGTCCAAAGTCTCTTACCTTAGCTTCCTCTTTATGAATAAGCTCTTTACAAATTGTCTGCTTAGGCAGGTTTTCTATATGAAAGTGGTACCTTATTCACTCACTTTTTAAATTAATTGTCAACATGCGTATTTTGAAGATCTGAAGAATCTTAGCATAGGTGACCCCTTATCTCTGACCCCTCAACCATTTAAACTAACCTAATAGGAATTGAGTTGAGGCAAAGGATCAGAGATGAGGAGATAAACAGAAGCAGAGACTGCAGCACGTAAACAGTCATGGAAGTAAAAGTAGTTGGGTGACTGTCACACCCATGAAAAAGACAATTCATAAGAATTGGATCATCAGACACAAGGCAAGGCCAAATGACCCATGTTAAAACATGTGTAATGCTTACCTGTTAGCAATAAAATAAATGTTGCTCATGAGAAGATACAACCCTTCCTAAGCAATGTCCTCAGCTTCCTGAATGTACATAGGTAAGGAGAAACTGAGACATAAAAAGTGACTCCTGGGTTTGAATCATGCCATGATCAAATAGTAGACTGAAGAAAGGTCGTTATGAAGGTCTTGTCCGTGAGCAACTGTGACTGAAACCACATCATTTCCTTTGATAAACTGAAGAGGCTGAGCTGAAATGTGAAGTCAAATACCAACATTCTTCATGTAAACGTGTGATTCCTTGTAACTTTAACTACGCTGTTTTGAAAAAAGACTCCTTCATCTTTGGAGGCCTTTTAAATCCACGGTCCACCAGACCCCCTCCTTTGAGTTGAAGATGTCCATGTTTATTTATGTCTACAAGAATGCCCATACTCAAACACAAATGTGCTTAATGTGCTGCCAGCTGAGTTGGTTCATATATGTATTTTGCAAAAGGACACATACTGCACATGTGCTTTTTTAGGAATATCTTCACCTCTGCTACCCTACGAAGAAATTAGTTGAAATCTCTTACTACATCCTGCTAAGAATATGCTACAACTGGAAAGAAAAAATGGTATTTGAAAATCAAAAGAGAAGAAACTGAAAGGACAAAGAAATCTATTCACTGATTTAAAAATCTTTATTTTAAAAAGAATTTTTTTTTCCTTTAGCTGGTAACAAGAAACTGTGCATTGTGCTAAAAACTTACAGCTCTGGTTAAAATCTTGTCTAAATATATAAAAAGAGATATGATGAATTTGCTTAGTCCTGTTAAATCCTTAGGTAAACATATCATCAAGTATTAATTTCAGTTATTTTAATTATTCAACTTTTCAGTTCTCTCAGATTAATTTTACTTCCTTTGTGGGTGTTTTGAATACTTAATTGGATTCTGAGATGAGAAATATGTCAAGGGCTGGTAAGGAAATACACAATCGATAGTTACAGGAAATTCTAAAATGTATGAAATGCAGTAACGGTGATTAAAAACAAATAATATGAAAGAAACATATGAAAAGGTAGAAGGACTGAATAGGAGTCAAATATGTCAGTTGCTTTTCAACAGGCTCTGCTGTCTCTTTCTTTTTAAATACAAATAAGAAATAAGAAACTCTTTCTTTAGCATTCAGAGCTGATGTTGTAGTGTCCCTGCTCATGGCAGGGAGTTTGGAACCAGGTGTTTAAGGTCGCTTCCAGCCCAAACCGTTCTGTGTCTCTGTGTGCACCGTGGAGCTGCTAAAGGGAGCGGCAGGGAGCAGTGCCGTGGGGTGTGCGGGGGGCTCCTCCCTCCCGTGGGAGATCATCTCCCTCGTGACACCCTGCGAGCGAGGAGCAGCTGGCACCTCGCAGCACCAAACGTTTCAGACGCCAGAACTCCGAGAGAAAAGGTTGAAAAGGTGTTTCTCCGGGTGTGTGGGTGACGGCATCCCTGGGGAGAGAGAGGGCTCTCGCCGCTCACAGCCCCCGCGCTCCCCCACGGAGCCCTCGGCCCGGGATCCCTCCCCGCGCCTGAGCGCCAGGGGGCGCTGTGCCCCGCCACGCACCGCCCCGGCCCGGCCCGGGCCTGGCCCGAGCCGCCCCAGGGAACCGCCCCGGCCCGGGGGAGGCGCTTCCAGCGCCCGGGATTCCGCCCACGGCCCGGGACGAGCAGCCCTGCGCCCCCGGGCTGGCTTCCCCAGCCGTGCCAGCACATGCTGGCGCCTGCGACCCCCAGGCAGGGGTTCGTCCCCACTCTCACACCTGACTAGAGGCAGTTCCTGAAGGAGGCTGTTCCTGAGGCATCAGGAGCTGGTACTTTACAGAATCACAGAATATGCTGAGTTGGAAGGGACCCACAAGGATAATCGAGTCCAACTCCCTGCCATTCCCAAGAATCACACCATGTGCCCGAGAGTATTGTCCAAACGCGTCCTGAACTGTCAGTCTGGTGCTGTGCCCACTTCCCTGGGAGCCTGTTCCAGCGCTTTTTCTGATATCCAACCTAAACCTCCCCAGACACAACTTCAGGCCGTTCCCTCCGGTCCTGTCACCGGCCACCAGCGAGAACAGATCAGAGCCTGCCGCTGCTCTTCCCCTCGTGAGGAAGTTGCAGGCTGCGATGAGGTCTGAGGATCCAGATTGCCCTCATGTTGCCGTGTCCAAGGCACTGCTGCACCTGCCTGGCAGCGCTGTCCCACACACAGAACTGTGTGTGATATTCCAAAAATTCTGCGCCACAGCTGTTGGCACACGTGTTGGTGTTCCTTAGGTTATGTAGGGAGTCTAAAGTTGTAAATAAACCAGAAATTACAATAAACTAGAACTTATAAAAGCTTTGTGAACTCCTAACATATTTGATCAGCCAGTATTAAGGCATGAAAATCCAAAACTCTAAATCGTAAAGATGATTGCAAGTTTTAGCAAACACTTGCTAGTCTCTAAGTCCTCTGAGAAAAAGGTATTAACAATCTTCATTGCTAGAGATGTGTTGATTGCAGTTTAGACTTTGCCTTATTTATTTACAGTTTTTAGGTCCCCTAGGAACATATCTTAGGAGGTTTGATGTCTTTGTGTCTCCCCTAGTGAAAATGGAAGCAAAGGTGCTTTATAAACTTCAAATTATTTTTTTAAAGAGTCAAAATTGATTAAATGATGCAATAAATACTGCTAGCATTTGATATTTGAAATAATATCCCACAATCAGAGAGTACTTTCATAAGTTTCTCAGTGGATTAGAGCCCCAGAGACCAGAACTGCAAATGCAATATTTGTATTTGGGTAACTTTGCAGCAAAATAAATACACATTGGTTTGTAAAGGGTTGTTGTGAAACACAAGAACTGAAAAAGTTTTTAAATGCTAAGAACATTTTGCTGTCTATCTGAAACACTTTTTTGATACAACAGTGTTTCTGACATGTATGAAATACTAAGGGAATCACTATATTAAAATGAGACTGATAGTTTTGGAAACAACAAAGATGCAAAACAGTTAAATCTACATATGAGAACTCAAAGTTTTTACTGGTGTATTCTCTTACTTATGTTAGGAACAACAAACTCATTAAGCTGGCCCAGATCTGGAGAATTAGCCTTGGAATCAGAAAATTCAAAATTATTTATAGGGTGGGTTTTTTTCCCTGATACATATTGCTATTTTATTTCCATTATTTGCAACAAAATTTGTCCTTTGTAATCTGGTAACAGCCACATAGACCCTTCTCATCTCAGTTTCATGTCTGCAAATGCGCTCAAAAAATGGGTTCAGAAATGTATTGTGAAGGTGAATAAAAAAAAAATACTGTGACATCATCCCAGTACAGCAAAAGGATGGCTTATAAACATCCTAAATGTTTATAATCAAATGAAAAAGGGTTTGTCTTCTCAATCACACTAGCATGTAAATTGGCATGTCCTGAAGCAACACAAAATGGACCCAGAAGGATCTCAACTTATCAGACTGACACTTTCCCTCTATCAATTTTCAGAAATATTAAAACTTTTTAAACACCTAAGAAATACACCATAACTGGGACATCTAGCTGAGCCTTGCTCTTAGTTCCACAAATTCCCATCAGCATTGGCATTACCATCTGTCAGACAGAGAAAAATAAAGGAAGTTGCTCAACTTTGCTTTGTCAGTGTTGCATGACTTGAGGACTATTTCAGAAGGGAATGCTGGGGCTTCCACAGCAGGGTCATCAGCTAGAAAGAGTCACCCCAGCTCGACTGAAAAGCTGGAGTTTCATCTAGACTGCAGAGATGGATACAAAGTCAAGGAGGAAGCTTCCACTTTTATAGCAGATTGAGTGTGCTGACACTTTAAAGGTTTTTTTTTTTAATTATGCAGTAGAGACACATCACCTATTAGGTCTGACAATATATTGCACTGTAAGTGTTGAATTTGCATGTACACAGGGCTGAGTGTCCAGCATTTACAAATAGTTTGTGATAAACATGACAAATTGTGAATGAAACTCAAATACACGGGTTAATTCAAAACAGCAATGTGGTCTGGTGCTTTTGTGAGCAAGATGTTTTCTCTGTGTAAAGAAAATAAAAATAGCACTAACAGGTATGTGTTGAGATACATACTGTAGGTGTTTGGCTCATGTGGCAAAGGGTTTTTAAAAGTTTATTAAAATGCCTTCTTCTCTAGTTCCATTAAATTACAAACTTAAGACATCAAAAACGTAGAACTTAATACTGTATATTTGATTACAGGGAAATTGCCTTATTCATGTTCTTTCTTAAAGAAACAAGGCTCATGCAATTGGTTTCCTTATTCACCTTCATCATGCCTTACACCGTCATGATTTTTGAAGCCTTCAGGCGATTTCAGTGGAAGGTCATGGTGGAGCAGATGTGTCCCAGGTAGGACGATCCTGAAAGCTGCATGAAAGTCAGTAGTTGGGAAAGGATGAGAAATCTGGTGTTCTGCTTGAAAGCCCTGCATGAGGGGTTCAGTCTGGGCCACCTGGGCAGCCATCGCTGGCATTCAATCAGCTCACCCCTATGTGGGACCGCACAAGGATGTGGGGCAGCTCCAGGTGTTGCTGTGCGTGATGGAAGCAGCAGAAGGAGTTTGAGACATTGGAAAGGTTTGCTAGACATCCTATAAGCTGTAGAACTTGTTTAAAACACAACAGTGTTTGGATTAGAAGGTGGACATTTCATGCTTTGGAATTGCCTAAAGACTGCAACATGTCCCTTGAGTCTTTAGAAATAAGACGTCTTGTGTCTATGTAAATTAAACTTTTAATTTTTTTTTGCATGGCGGGAAAAAACATGTTTGCTCCAAATTACCTACAAATATTTAAAATCAATGTTTTGAATTCGATCAGGACCCAGCCATGGCTGGTTGGTCAAGCTGGTAAAAAGACATCCACAATTATTCTTATTATGCTGCATCCAAAGCAGGCTGGGCTTAGTGCTTGAGGAGAAAGGGGAGGAATGGCAAATACTGCCCTGAAACTGAGATGAGAAATTTGAAAGGGAATATCCTGATGAAAGAATTGTAGATGGTCAATATTTTATAGAGGTACAATTATTCTGTTCCTTGTTCATCTACTCGCACAGTGAGGACTGTATTGCTAGGGAGCCTCCAGGATAGTTAGGAATTGCACGGAATGGAAGTTTCTGATAAATAATGTATTAATAGAAGTGGGATTCTTAACTACCTCCACCTTAGAGTGAATATAGTCCTATAATACAACTCATTTTTGCTATCAGTGGGAAGACTATTTACATAAAATGTATGTGTATTAAATAGATCTATAGAGCTGGACCAACAAGAGGTGTCTCACAAGATTTTATTAAAAGAATGCTGAAAAAAACCCTGTTGCTTTTAGTATGCAATCATCTCTATTAGCTGGTCATCTTGGGGTAGAATAAACCAGAATACAGAAAACATAGAAAATGGGGTCCTTATGTGGGAATGGATTCTCCCAGACCTATCTAAACATGAGGAAAAGGTTATTGCCTGCAATCAGTGTACCCAAATTCACGGTGGTATGTTTAGCTGCAAACACAAACCGTTTTCATGAGCAGTCTGGTGGCATCTTTTGTGCACATCCATTGCCAATAGTGGGAGCATTGCCTGACGCACAAGAAGTCGTGAAAGGGAAAGCTCAAAAGCAGAAGCATGTTAAATGCCGGTATGTTAGTGCCAGTTAAATACTTCACTTGGACAATCTTAGAATAATGTATAGCCCTGTAGATTTTACAAAAGTGAATTAAAAGTGACTACAGCTGTCAGGAGCAGCTGAGCCAGTGCAGGGCATGGCTCAGCTGTAAAGATAAACAAGGGCACGCTACATTCAGCAGTGTTCCAGGGAAATGTTTTTACACCGGGACAGCTACTGTAAAAGTACAGAATTGTAGTCCCTCTGTTGAAATAAATATTTAAGAATTTGCTGAAAGGGTTAATAGCCTCTAAAGCTAGAGAGCTGATTTAATTGATGACAACAATCGAGTGCTTTTCATCTTGGTGGCCCATTAACAATGGCCGTTTATTTAGCCTTTGTGTTTGAGTGTGGCCTAGTGCGATCTAAATTGAAGAGTCTTTCATTTGTGTTGCAAAGCAGTCAAGGCCCTATGATGGGGCTAAGGGTGGCATTACAACAGGGAGGTTTTGCAAGTAATTGGAACAGTGTGTGTTGAAGGGGTGGGGAAGAGCTAAGAAGTTACTGCTGGAGAACTTAAACCTAACTGCATTTCTGTAGCCCTGTGACTATGTTTGAGGATGTAAAATAGATCCTTGCTTTTTTAGCGTTTGTATGTGAACTAGGACGCGGTACCTGGCTTCTCCGCATCCACAGCCGATGCACTCCGCTATTCTATTTGTTTTAGTCCTTTTATGTGAATCGCACTTAGGCAGATTCTTAGCAAGTGATTGTGGTGCCCTGGGTTGCCTCCAGAGCAACTGCACTGGGCAGGCAAAGAACGGGGTGAATGTTTGACACAGTTTGCAAACAGAAGTAAGGCACAGGGTAATTTAGCGACTTGCTCACCCTCTCACCCACATGTGAGCACTGTGGCACATCTGGTTTTGAAGAAAGATCTCCCAAGACTCAAGTTAGTATCTTAACCAGAAAAAAAAAAAAAGTCTTGTTCGAATATCCCTGACTGTGTCAAAGTAATAATGATTTCACCATAAACACATCTCTCTCTTTCAGCTCAACCAGTGCAAAGATCCCCAATGGTGCAGATGGGTTCCTGAAGTGAGATGGTTTAAATATATTTCCCTCTTATTCTGCATTGCATTTGACTTTTTCTGCCTTAGGGTAGAACTCCTAATGTTTAAGTTAATCTGTAAAGCATGAATGGGATTTCTCTTACAACACTGTTAGAGTCAGTGCATAACCAGTGATTGGGTTCAACTGAGTTGCCCTAAAACTCCTGTGACGTGGCAGTGCATACAGTGCTTCTCAGGCATTTTCAGCAACAGCTCAACTGTGATTTCATCATATTTTATTCATTCTTGAGCAGTTACAGAATATCCATAATAAGGAAATAATGTAACGAAAAAAAAAGGTAGAATTTAATATTCTTTCATCAATACTCAGTGAATTCTGGCTATGGACAGAATGATGAAGTACTGTTTTCCTTAACATTTTGTAGGAAGTCAGCTTTTTACTCTTTTGGGTATCTACTTGCTTTCAGAACACACTTCAGTGCTTATCTTCCTTCTTAGTCCTATACTTTGTGTGGTGCATAAATGGGGGAAGCATTTTTAACCTTGTGAGTATTTAGTTATGATGGCAGGAGTTACTACCACCAGACAGCACAAACAGTTTCAATTTAGAAGTTTTTATTTGCCCTTGCAATAAACATAGAATAAGCAATTAAACCCCAACATTTCCATTAATATGAAAAGTTAAGAAATTAGTCATTTGGTTTAAAGTTTCATCTGCAATGCCATTCTGTCTGTATTGGCCAATTTGCATTCATATTACTAAGTTGGCTGAATAATCAACATATTAAAAAGACAGAAGCAGTGATTGCATTGTGTGATGCTAAATTTGATTATTTTGTCCCCAGAATTCTCCACTGATTAATGCAGTAAACACCTTAAATATAATTTTTAAAAATATACAGTAACTGAAGCTCATGTAAATGATAAAATAATTATATTTTCTAACTTAATTTTAATAAAAACTGAGTATTATTTGCAATCTCTCATTAATAATCACTGGGGTTATTGCACTGTAAAATTTTGCAGTATTAAGTTGCAGGCTTATTTTTTAAATTCAATGATAAATATTAAGCTACCAATTTTGAACTTCTTTAATGTCAGCTTTGCAGATGTTTCAATGGAAATAGATCTTTAATTAGAATATATTCTGGTTGAAAATGGAACCAAATTGGTTTCATCATTACATTAACAGTGCTACATGTTTGTGGATGAGATTAATCTTTAGAGCAAAAGACCTCATTTGAGAAGGTTCTAAGCCTCTGGAAGGAGAGACTGGGAAGGAACTTGGAGATCAGCTTTAGCTGTTACAGTTGAAACCAAATACTCTCTTAGCCAGATTTGTTCTTTCATCACTTCCAGGAGCCGTTGTGGCAGAGTGCATTGCTGCTCCTCTCGCTGGCAGCCATCAGCCATTACCAGTAACTTGACACAATTAAGCTGGAGACTGTTGCAGTTGTAAAAGCTGGAATGATAGAGGCTGCATTTTGCCGCTCCTCATTTCCCAAAGATTTTTTTTCTTCTGGATGCTTCGCTCCTCATTCAGGATTGCACAATGTACTTGTGTCAACCACAGTTGCTGTTTACATGAGGATGGATTCTAGGAAAACACTCTTCTATTTCCAGATGTCTTCAGTATACTTTTTTTCTTTCAGCTCCCATTCTTTCCTTCTCCTCAGGAAAATCCCTGCAAAATTCATCCATCAGTTACCAATTTTTATTTCTTCTTCCTTGTTCTGTTTTTCTCAGAAGGAAACTAAGTGTACTAGCACCTGTAACCTGTCAGCTTATGAGAAGCCAGCACCACATTCTTTGCAGTTCAACCAAGAAATTCAGACCACAATTTGGCAGTTCTCGAAGCAATCTACAACAGTATCCTCACGTATTTGGGCTGTAGGAACATTTGTAGTAACGTTTCCCCATTAAGCTCTGAAACTTCATTTCTGCTGTCCTCTGGCCATGCACTACCCTGGAGCCATACTACCTTGCATTCTTTCGAGATAATTGCAGCCTGTATGCTTTTTCCACTGCGTAAACGTCAGTACAGAGAAGACAGCTGATTTTGGCCACAGCCATTTTAGCTTCTCCAGATGCACATTCTTAACATCCTCAAATACGTGATATTTCTGTTCTGCTCAGCTTCTCTCTAACTTTAATCTTTGTCCCTCCCATAGAGGACGTTACCAACTCATATGCTTTCTGTGTTTGCCCTTGTTTTCATTGTCATTCTGGCCCTGTGTTAACAAACAAAACATCACCCCAAACAAATCCAAAGAAAACCTCCCCAAACCTAACCAAAACTTAAAAGCTCCCATGCCTTTCGTGGAGAAAAAGCTTTCTCCTAAAGATACAACTAGTCCTTTAATCTGTGTGAACCATAAAGCATGTACAACTCTCTTCCCTGGGAAAAAAACTTTTAAAGTGATCTTAATAGCTTGGAAGGAGAACTTCAATGTCATTTGCGTAATTGTCCTCTGCTCAGCTGGAATTTGGAAGACTATCTGCAGTTACTTCTCACTGCTCAGCCTCCACCAGAGATTCACGGCTGCACAAAGGCAGCCTTTGCTATCATACTGGCATGGCTGTATATCTTTAAGGTTTTTAATCTTTCCACTATTATCACATTTAGTTTGGCTGATGCTAATAGACTCAAGAGTTTTGGTGGACCTTACATACACGTTTTATTAATCCAACAGTGCTGCAAGACAAAAATGATTGCGATTCATTTGATGAAGAAGTGGCATCTGCTTAATGCTCTGAGGATTGGCTTATCTTTGGGTTGAAAGGAGATGGATTTGTCAGAAGAAAACTCACTAGACCAAGTGGGTTTTTTTACAAATAACAGTAGAGCATAGTATGCTGGTGGTCCCTACTTCTAATGTTTGGGAAATTAGGTTTCAGAGAGAAAATATTCAAGTGAACAAAATATAACTATTATTGTCTATAACAGGAATGTTTCCTGTTTGAGAGCTCATCACCACTGGTCAAAGTACAAATTTAAGAACGTGCAATGGGCCTGAGAGAATTTGGTCTGGTTTTGTGGTTGCTGCTCTGTAAACTGATTTTAGAACTGCAGTGTCTTCTGCTCCGGCAGATAAATGGACCCTATACCGCCAGGCAGAACTGAAGCCAAATTTGGTTTTCCAAAACTGTACCCAGTTTTCCCCTCCAGCCTGCGCCCTGCACCACTGCTCAGCAGCGAGATGCACAAAGAGCGAAGGCGATAACAAAGCACAACCAGGCTA